>CM053029.1:145381566-145562129 GCA_028564925.1 Lithobates sylvaticus
ACATAAAGAATGATTTTTGTGTAATTAGTATAGTATTTGTACAAAAAAAAGTCACATGACCAAGATCACGCATGCACGGAAACAAAAGAATACATAGCAATACCTTACATTACATCACTTGCAAAGTTGTATTCTGTCTTATGAGAATTTTCATACGTTTAGTAACCTATTTGTTTTTGATATGAGACTAGCATGCAACAAAAAAAAAAAAGAAGGATAATCATTCTCTCGATAATCTCATGATGTGTACTAGGCTTAAGGCCCCTTTCACACAAGGTAGACTCCATTTTGATCAGCAGAGGATCTGTCTGCTGATCAGAGCAGAGCGGTTGGATGACAAAACCATGCCCACTCAGACTGTGAAGAGTGTGTGAGTGGGGCCACTTCTTGCCCTACGCATGGGGGTACCTTTCGTGCATGTACTTGCTTATCAATGTTCGGGACCAGACAGGAACCACGCTCATGTAAGAATCAAACATTATGGCGATTCCCCGACCCAGAGATGGGCTGTGTCACTGTATGCAGTAATAAAACATATTGTCCCATGTCGCTACACAACTTGATGTATGTTGCAATTAGGATGGACACCACTGAGCCCGTGCCCTCTCAACCAGTCCAGCATACCTCTGCCACCTTGTCCCCAGTGACAGAACGGGGTCCCCATGTTGTTATCGCTGTCACTCCCGTACCATGAGGCCGGGCTATGGGTCTCCATAATGCAGGTTTGGTCACGGTTGCTATGGGACACAGACCGCTGTGGAGGGAGCCAGACCACCGACCCCTTTGCTACCGGAGGACCCTTCACCATGCCAGGTACCACACTTTATGGCTGCAATGTACCTTTCACTAGTCCTTGGTTACCCATAGCAACTGCATTACTCCTTCTGTTTGTCTTGCCTTGTAGTAGCGGCTTTACGTCATAATCCCCTATGTGCTTTACTGACCCATGTTCTTTGGATACTCCAGGAACCTTCATGCACCCCTTTGGAATGACTTTAGACCATCCCTGAAACAGTTAACAGCTTAAGGCTCGATTCACATCAATGCATGTTGCTTTTGAGCGTTTCTGCAGTGCGATTTTACCACAATTTTGCAGCGATTTGTGTTTTTTTTTTACACTGTATATAGCTGGTTGCTAAGGAGGGAGCCGGGAAGCCTGCAGCTGCGTCCTTAATAACAAATGATTAGTCATCAGCTGTCAGCTGGCTTCCCGCTCAATGTAAGAAAAAAAAATGCCGGCTAAAAAAAAAAAAATTGTGAAAAAAAAAGGAAGAGGCCCTCATCCCCATCAACATCAACATGGGGGGGCAAGGTTCTTTGGGGTGGGGGGGGGGGCACAAAGCCCCCCCTGCCCTAAAGCACCCACCCCCCCCATGTTGAGGGCATGCGGCCTGGTATGGTTCAGGGGGGGGGCGCTCGCTCGTCCCCCTCCCTTTCCTGAGCTGCATGCTCGGATAAGGGTCTGGTATGGATTTTGGGGGGACCCCCACGCCATTTTAAAAAAACATTTGGGCATGGGCCTAGTATGGAGCTGGGGGGGGGGGGGCATGCAGTATTTTTTCCCAATTTTTTTTTTTGTCTGCATTTTTGTTTTTACATTGATCGGGAAGCCAGCTGACAGCTGATGACTGCAAAATGCATCAAAAAACGCATTAGTGTGAATCAAGCCTAACTGAAGATCCAGGAACACAGTTCAAGCAGCACACTGTACATATTTGAGTCCAGCCCTAACTAATGCATGCTGCTCATACCTTCCAGAGAAGCAAAGTCCATTCAGCAAAAGTCCAGATAGGGACAGGTGCATTGCCATGTATTGTGATAACACACTTTTAATGTGCGTGTTGTAACAACACACAAGTGTTACTGGCCCCCTAATGATTTTTTTAATCAGTTCCCAGGTTTTAGGCCTGATTCACACCTATGCATTTTTAGTCCATTTTGCAGATTTGCGCCACAGTCCATTTAACATGGTTTCCTATGGAACACGTTCTGTAGTGCAAATCTGTAAAATGCAAAAAGCACTAAATATACATAGGTGTGAACCAGGCCTTAAAGGGCAGTTTTACCCAAAGAGATATGTTTTTTATTCTGGAGTAGGTTGGAGGTTAAATCTTGTGCTGGCCTTTCATGTCCCCCAGACGTAGTACTGTCTGTTGTTGTTTGAGTCTCTGACCTTCCCACAAGGCCACAATGACACTGTCACTTGCAGCTAACCACAATTATTGGCTTATTGTATGTTATGGAGGATGCATCGGGGAAGCGTATTGCGGTCATTTGTCTTTGTAATGATCGCGGCAGTGGGGTGACAATAGGAATTCCGCTGGCGATATCTCTCCACTGGAGTCCCTGAGACGTAGAAGAAGCCAGTGTGTGATTCCGCTGACCAACAACCATGCAGGATGGAATACTGGAAAATAAGATAAGATATGCTTTGTAGAAGCTTCTTCAATTTATTGTGTTTTGTGGTGTAGCAGTAGATGTATATCCCTACTAAATTACATTTAGCTTTCTAAAGCATTGTGTATATTAAACAATTGCTGTTTTTTTTAAAATAAAGTACTGCTTTCAACTTTTTTTTACCATTTGTTGCATCTCAGTGCTGTTGATCTCACACAGCCTCTTTTCAGCCACTTGATGCCTACATACATTCCATTGATGGCTGCATGGCATTGCTCAGGGCGGCTTTCGTGATGATGACAACAGCGGATTGAACTTTAATGGCATCCCAGTCTTAGTCCGTAGGGTTCAATATTGAGTTGGCCCACCCTTTGCAGCTATAACAGCTTCAACTCTTCTGTGAAGGCTGTCCACAAGGTTTAGGAGTGTGTCTATGGGAATGTTTGACCATTCTTCAAAAAGCGCGTTTGTAGGGTCAGGCACTGATGTTTGACAAGAAGGCCTCTCTAACTCATCCCAAAGGTGTTCTATCAGGACTCTGTGAAGGCCAGTCAAGTTCCTCCACCCCAAACTCGCTCATCCATGTCTTATGGACCTTGCTTTGTGCACTGGTGTACAGTCATGTTGGAACAGGAACTTGCATGGAATTGTCCAAAATGTCTTGGTATGCTGACGCCTTAAGAGTTCCCTTCACTAGAACTAAGGGGTCAAGCCCAACCCCCCTGAAAACAACCCCACACCATAATCCCCCCTCCACCAAATCATTTGGGCCAGGGCACAAAGCAATGTCCATAAAGACATGGATGAGCGAGTTTGAGGTGGAGGATCTTGACTGGCCTGCACCTCAACCCGATAGAACACCTTTTGGATGAATTACAGAGGAGACTGCGAGCCAGGCCTTCTCGTACATCACTGCCTGACCTCACAAATGCGCTTCTGGAAGAATGGTCAAACATTCCCATAGACACACTCCTAAGACCACTTTCACACTGAGGCGCTTTTCAGGCGCTTTCACGCTAAAAACAGCGCCTAAAAAGCTCACAAAAACGTATTTCCATTAAAATCAATGAACGCTTTCACACTGGGGCAGTGTGCTGGCAGGGCTGTGAAAAACTCCCCTCCCCATTGAAATGAATGGAAAGCTCTTCAAAAGCGCCTGAAAAGCCAGTTTTTACTGGCAGTTTAGAAGCGATTCAGTGTGAAAGTGGCCTAAACCTTGTGGACAGCCTCCCCAGAAAAGTTGAAGATGTTATAACTGCAAAGGGTGGACCAACTCAAAATTTAACCCTACAGACTAAGACTGGGATGTCATTAAAAGTTAATGTGTGTAAAGGCAGGTGTCCCAATACAGTGTATGTTAAAACGGACACTTGTAGTCTCTATCGGAATCTTGATTGATGGGGTGACAATACAGGAGCACAATTGGGAGACAGAAAAAGGAGCATTGACACCCTATAACAGGAAGTATCTGAAGAAGAACCTTATATACGTTAGTCCTCCTGTAGTAGGATCACCAGATATTCTTATAGAGGCCATTTACACTTCCCTCTTTCAGTAACGCACATAGAATGCGTTACTGTGTGTGGTGTGCCATAAATTTTGAATGGCACACCAACTCATTATAGTAACGCACCTGCGCTGCAATACGCCACAATGCACAGTAGTGCCGAAAATGGTGCATGTCCAATTTTTGGCTTGTTAGGGTGTGTTGGTACCCCATTCATTTCCATGGACTGCCCTAATTCAACACGTGACATTACACTTGTTACCACAACACAAAAATGTAAATGAGCCCTTAATGAAAGCTGCAAATATAAAAATATTAAAAATGACTTTATAGTGTTTAGGCTTATTCCTTATTTGAGTCATTGGGTTTACATATTGTTTGTTTTCTGTTCGAGGAAAAAACTGCAAGTAGTTGAAAGCTCCTCGGCTGTCCTGCCAGCTGAATGAACTTCTACTTAATTACACAGACTCATCAATTAATCATGATCAATAATAGGAGAGAGGTGCTCTTGGCAGTAATAAGTCTAATGTAAGGATGGTTTGATATTTAGAAGGATACAAAGGATAACCTGCATCCATAGCGAGGGATTTTTACAGCATACTGGCTTATACCTGGCGCACAAGTTATCATGTCTTTGGGGAAAGGCTCCAGAGACCCCAGCCCGGGGTACAATACTACCCATCGCTTCATTTTATTCCAAACAGTGCAAAGCTACATAGGCAAGCAGCAATAGATAAAGTGCAATGGCCTATGACTCTTAGCTTCCCTCTGTTATGCGGCGTACACACGGTTGGAATTTCCGATGGAAACAGTCCGATGGGAGCTTTTCAACGGATTTTCCGACCGCGTGTATGCCCATCGGTCTTTTTCTGTCGGAATTTCCGACGGACTTTGGATTGGGAACCTGTTCTCAATTTTTCCGACAGAAAACCTTTCTATCGGATTTTCCGATCGTGTGTATGCAATTCCGACATGTAAAATTCCGACGCATGCTCGGAAACAATTTGACACATGCTTGGAAGCATTAAACTACCCTTCTTTAGTGCTGTCGAACGGGTTGTATGCCGTGGTGTTACAGACCGTCTGAATTTGGTGTGACCGTGTGTAGGCAAGACAGTTTGAGCAAAATTCCGTCAGAATTCCGACGGGAAAACCATCAGAGCTTTTTCCGATGAGAATTCCGACCGTGTGTACGCAGCATTACACTGCTACAGCCTCTTCAACATACAACAGTTCCATGAGTGTTGGATTGCTGTGTCCCCCACTGTGCATTGTGGTGCTGTCTTCTGACCCCTACATACACTATATTGTCAAAAGTATTGGGACACCTGCCTTTACACGCACATGAACTTTAATGGCATCCCAGTCCATCCTTTGCAGCTATAACAGCTTCAACCACTCACCTGGAAGGCTGTCCACAAGGTTTAGGAGTGTGCCTATACGGATGTTTGACCATTCTTCCAGAAGCGCGTTTGTGAGGTCAGGCACTGATGTCGGGTCGAGAAGGCCTGGCTCACAGTCTTCGCTCCAATTCATCCCAAAGATGTTCTATCCGGTTGAGGTCAGGACTCTGTGCAGGCCAGTCAATTTCCTCCACCCCAAACTCGCTCATCCATCTTTTTGGACCTTGCTTTGTGCACTGGTGCACAGTCATGTTGGAACAGGAGGGGCCAACCCAAAACTGTTCCCACAAAGTTGGGACCATGAAATTGTCCAAAATGTCTTGGTATGCTGAGGTCTTAAATGTTCCCTTCACTGGAACTAAGGGGCCCGGCCCAACCCCTGAAAAACACCCCCACACCATAATCCCCCCTCCACCAAATGATTTGGTTCAGTGAACAAAGCAAGGTCCATAAAGACATGGATGAGCAAGTTTGGGATTGAGGAACTTGACTGGCTTGCTCAGAGTCCTGACCTCAACCTGATAAAACACCTTTTAGGTAAATTAGAGAGGAGACTACGAGCCAGGCCTTCTCGTCCATCAGTGCTTCACCTCACAAATGAACTTCTGGAAGAATGGCCAAACATTCCCATAGACACACTCCTAAACCAGCCTTCCCAGAAGAGTTGAAGCTGTTATAGCTGCAAAGGGTGAATGAATGAACCCTACAGACTAAGCCCCTGTACACACGGTCAGACATTCCGACCACAAAATCCGTCCGATTTTTTCCGACGGATTTTGTCCGAAACTGGTGTTGCATACACACAGTCGGACAAAGTTGTCGGAAAATCCGATCGTTCCGAACGAGGTGACGTACAACACGTAAGACGGGACTACGTAGAGGCCAGTAGCCAATAGCTTTCGTCTCCAAACTTCTTCTGAGCATGTGTGGCACTTTGTGCGTTGGAATTCTCTACACCGATCGGATTTTAGATCCTACGCACAAATTTTTTCCGGCGGAAAAGTCAGCTAGAGCCCACACACGATCGGATTTTCCGACAACATAATCCGATCAGACTTTTTCCATCGAAATATCCGACCGTGTGTACGGGGCATTAGACTGGGATGCCATTAAAGTTCATGTTTATGTAAAGGTAGGTGTCCCAATACTTTTGACAATATCGTGTAGTATAGTAACACCAGGAAACTATAGCCAGCTAAACCCACTTGAGTAGGATCAAGGGTGCAGCACCGGTTGGTGTCCCTTTCCTTTACTGCTGTGCTGGAAAGTGCTGTCAGACAGTCCTTCACAGCAGAGCAGGTTGTGAAAACTACTGAAGGGAGCACGCTGTAGTGGTACTTCACCAATACTACATGTGGCATTGATCATATGGACAAACACAGAAGATGCAAGGGTGAGTATTATTAATCCATACCAGTCCTTGCTGTTCCCTTTGTTATTGTTGCTATGATGGCTGTTCTCTGTTCTAATAGTAAGTTCTGTTAAAGTAAGGGTGTGTGGACTCAGTAGGGTTCTGGGGCAATGGTGGACAAGGCTGGGCTTCTCTATTAACACCAAAGATGAAAAGGCCAAAATATGCCCCCCATGAGCTGCAAACAACTTCAGCAACATAGATTGAAGGTCCGTCCTGCTCTTTCTGTGCCCCCCTCCCATTGAGCGCCCAAGGTGGCCACCTGTTCTGCCTATCTTTTGGCCTAGCCTTGGTGGGGGCCCAATATGGGTCTGGAGAAGTGTAGGAGAACAAGGTTCTGCAGTAATGATTCTGGAGTCATCACTGCAACCAAAAGTAGCCAACATGCAGCCCCAGTTGTATGCCAGCCTCCACCGAAACTGGTCGAGCAGTGCTATGCTATAAGTTCTAGGAACTGTAGTTCGCAGCTCAATCAGGTTGGCTGAAATTGCCTGCTCAACCCTAATAGACAACGTTTGGCGGTCAATCTTGCGGAGAGATCTTTTTTTCTTTGGCTCGCTAAGCCTGGTATTCCTTTCCGGCTAAAAATCTTTCCACAAATTGGTCTCAGTCAGCGTCCATCACCGAGCCTCTACACCGACCTCCTCTTTTTTTTTATTTAGCAATCATTTTCGTCTCTCCGCACCCACCGGCACTTTCAGCTGCCGCGGTCCAGGAAGCATCTTGTTCCGCTCACCCGTGAACGAGCCAGGCGAGATATCTCAGCAGCAGCGCCACGGGGGGATCAGGGAACTTACAGAAAGCGACGTCCCTTCATTAAGATTCCTGAGGCATCCTGCAGCTGTGCTCACAGTCTCCATTACCGCAAATAACTCACTTCATAGATATATTATTGTAGCTGTAATGGAAACAGTTTGACCTTGGTACCTGAGGTCTGCAGGATTTAGATCCCGGGGCTCTTTGTTTTCATCCGCCGAGGCGGTGGAGCCGTCGCCCTTGTCTCAGACACCACGGCTTCCAGGGGGAATAGGTAGAGCGCCGTGACTGGAAAAGCAATGACATGTAGTAAAAACCTGGCATATAGAAAAATCAAAGAGAGCTAATTAGACCACTCAAAGAGTCTACACAAGGTCCCATTTACACCTATGCGCAGGTTTACGCACACTTTTTTGGGGCAGCTCATCCACTTTAAATGGGATCTTAACAAACCTCAACACATCAACAAAATGGAACTGCGCTGTTTATGGGCAGGGCAGTCACATCGGTGCGTTGTAGTGCGCTGAAATGAAGGCAGCTTGCTTTATAATGCAATGTATATACACTATGCGTTGTGATGCACCTAGGTGTTACTGTAGATCAAGTATTTTAACCTTTTCGCAGCCGTTTTTGCATTTTTTGCACACATCAAAAATCGCTTTAGGCCTGAAGATTACACAAAACCCCCAAATATTATATATATTCAGAAAGCAGACACCCTAGAGAATAAAATAGTGGTAGTTCCAATTTTTTATGTAACACAATATTACAGCAAATGTCTAGGAAATGCAGATTGTCAGTAAAAAACACACTAAAGTGATTTTTAGGGCAAATATGCAATAAATTAACCAAATTTGGTAAAATATTAAAGACGAGTAAATAGATACCCAACATGCCAAACCTTAAATGTGTGCGGCCCCGTGAAAAATGGCGACAAACTTCAGTACCCTATACCGACAATAGGCGGCACTTCAAACGCTCCCCTATAGGTCATCAGTTTGTATTACATGTATATTGCAATCTACGTTTTCAGGCGTAGGTACCCCCGACATGTGCGTTCACTTTCATACATGCGTATATGTGGGGGGCCTCAAACTTTTTTTTGGGTGGGGGGTTTATGTTTTTGGGTGTAACTTTATTTTTTGCAATCAAAAGAAATTCAAAAAGACCTTACATGCCTCCTCTGGGCTCCACTGGATGTATTGCAATACATCTCTTCCTGGCTATTCTAGCCGGGGAAAGTGACAGGGTGACCCTGAAGTACAGTCATGCACGTCACTTTCCCGGTCACCAACAACATGTGTCTGTTCTCCACATGCTGGTACCCATTGTGTCAGTCCCGGGCCAGCAGATGGGCAAGCGAAACCCAGAATACATGGCAGGGGCGTCGTTACGGGGGGGTGTGTGGACGCAATTGGGTGGCAGCACAACCACCTGAATGCTTCACTCTGACAGACAGGAACAGGCAGCCACTGGATTGTGTGTGAAACCCCCCCCAACCCCCACTGTTAGGTCCGTATGACGCACTGACCTGGCAGTGAAAGGGTTAAATGCTTACGAGCAGATTTTTTCTTTCCATTAACAGTAATTTATTTATGCAATTTGGCTTTGAATTAAAAAAAAAAAAAAACTGCCTATTCCAGCAGGATGAATAAATTCCCTAGCACAGCCCCCTCCCTCCTTATAATTACTGTCTGTGCTGGCCCAGCTCCTCCCCTCACCTCCCTACATAATATTTGATGTAGCTGTAGGGGGGGGGGGGGGGGGGGTGTGAAGGGGGAATACTATAGAGGAGTGATGGTGAACTTTGGCACCCCAGATGTTTTGGAACTACATTTCCCATGATCCTCATGCACTCTGCAGTGTCGTGGAGCATCATGGAAAATGTAGTTCCAAAACATCTGGGGTGCCAAGGTTTGCCATGATTGCTATAGAGCAGTGATGGCAAACCTTGGCACCCCAGATGTTTTTGTAACTACATGTGCCATGATGCTCATGCACTCCTCAGTGTAGTTGAGCCTCATGGGAAATGTAGTTCCAAAACATCTGGGGCGCCAAGGTTCGCCATCACTGCTATAGAGTGTTACTTGAGTCACAGCTATGAATCTGCTGTGGCTGCTGACATCATGAAAGATGGCAGAGCCCAGGGATCTTGGATGTCTACACAAGGGAGGCTTTTACAGGTAAGTAACGTGCATCATACTATATGTTCAATGCACATATGCTTAGCATAGAAAGAGTAGCTGGGTGTAGTCTGAGACCTGAGTGGAGGGAAAGCACCGCCTCCATATAGTCTCATAAGGAAACATGCTCAGCTGAGGCTGTCTGCTGGGGGTTTATCAGGGGGGGAGGGGGTTGCCCACCAGGATTCTATGGTGTTGGCATAACCTGTTGGAGGAGCAGAGGGAAGAAAGAGCAGAAAGGAACCACATTAGGTGCTTTGGATTGAGGCTCATACACACTATAGAAGGATATGTGTTGTTCATTTTTCATTTTAGAGGTTTACAACCAAGTAAGGGTTAAATTACTTATATTTGCTGTCCAGCTCCTCTCAATGACGTTCCTTTGGTGGTTTTTCTTTTTGCCTGTAAACGTTACAATTTGAATACACCTGTAAAAGCCTACATGTGCAGGCTAACATAGAAGCGCTGTACGTCTGTATAAGCACCGTTTTTAAAGCTCCGTGTGCATGAGGCCTAAAGGCATGTTATGGACATTGAGGACATCCCAGCTCTGCTCCTGTCCACCTGCGAGTTTTAGGTGTTACATAGTAGGTGAGGTCGAAAAAAGACACAAGTCCATCAAGTCCAACCTATGTGTTCCTGCTGACCTTCAAGAGCTTCAGCTCCTCCTGTTACATTCTCCATAATACAAAATAAATCAATATCCAGCAGGGATGGTGCGAGCCCCTCATAATGGCAACAGCGAGCGATATAAAATGTAATAGTCAGTCCCTGCGATATGTGACAGCCCACTGGGCATTTTCAGAATCTCAGTGACAGCGAGGCAGCGCATAGATATTACATGGCGGGATACAGGTGTCTGAGCGACCAGTGCGGCAGCCTGAAATTAGAACAAACGAAGGCCTGCATATAGATGGGGTGTTATCAGAAAATATCTTTTGTTTTTCCGCACCACTAAGCAACTTATTTTGTTATCACAGCGCCAGAGTAAAGCAATCCGTTAACATGTGTCAATGCATTTCGCTCCCGCGGCTGGGGAGGAGAACAGAGCTTATACTTAGATCTATCCTTAGATCCCACAATGGGAGTTTATAGTGTAAACCATACATATCTGAACCCTAAATACAGCTATTAGTAAATAATACGGCACATAAAGGTGCTATGTACAATACAGCATAACTGGAGTACAGGTATTAGTAAGATGCTTTAAAGTGGTCCAGTCATCAGCTATATTTGTCATGGTAAGTGCACACATGGCGTGTTACAAAGTGTGTAAGTGTGCAGTGGTCTCCAAATTGGGACCCGGGGGCCAGATGCAGATCTTTGCTTACTTTTTTCTGGCACTAGGGGCACTATTTTGTTCAGTGACACCAACAAAGCGATGGTACATAATTCCTATCAATGAGGCACATTTCCTGCCAATGATACCAACGATGGGGCCCAATTCTTCCCAAAGACACCAACAATGGGGCACAGTTCCTCCCAATAAAACCAATTATGGGGCCTAATGACACCAATGATGGGGTACAATTCCTACCAATGACACTAACAATGGAGAACAATTTCTCCCAATGACATCAACAATGGGGAACAATTCCTCCCAATGACACTAACGATGGGGCCCAATGACACCAATGATGTAGGACAATTCCTCCCAAGGACACCAATGATGGAGCACAATTCCTACCAATGACACTAACAATGGGGAACAATTTCTCCCAATGACACCAACAAAGGGCACATTTCCTCCCAATGATACCAACGATGGGTCCCAATGACACTAACAATGGGGAACAATTCCTCCCAATGACACCAACAATGGGGCACATTTCCTCCCAATGATACCAACGATGGGTCCCAATGACGGGGCACAATTCCTCCCAATGACACTAATGATGGGGCTGTCAAGGCTAGGCTCAGCCCTTCCTTCTCTAAGCTGGCCGCTCAGGTGTCGCCTAATTGCCAGCTCCTATCTCTCCGCAGTTACTCAGCTGTTGATGATATCCTGCTCATCAGTCCTGCCTACTTAAGCCGTCCAGCCCAGCGGATCTCTGCCTTCGCCTTGGTCAACATCACAACGACTATCTCCTGCATTCCTGTTTAAAGACTTGCTCGGCTGACATCCCTTCTAGTTCCAGATCCTGCTTGCTCTTTCACTACATTGATCCCTGACCTTCTGGCTTGGCTGACTATCCGTTTTCGGTTACCGAACTATTGGCTATGTTTTGACTACGTTTGTTCTATTTACTTTTATTATTAAACTAGTGTGATTTAACAGTACTTCTGTCTCGGTCTGATTTCATGGTTTCTGACGTGCACAGTTCCTCCCAATGACACCAATGATGGGGCACAATTTCTCCCAATGACATCAACGATGGGGCACAGTTCCTCCCAATGACACCAATAATGGGACACAGATCCTCCCCATGAAACAATGGGGCCCAATTCTTCCCAATGGCATAAACAATTTCTCTCACTGACACCAAAGATGAGGCATTTTTTACTCCCACTGATGCTGGGCCATTTTCTACTCCTGATGGTCAAAGTCCAGCCCTAAAGTATGAAGGACAGTAAAATTGCCCTTTGTTTAGGAAGTTTGGTAACCGCTGTACTAAGGCAACACAGCTTTATTGCACATGTTGAAGCACACACACTACAATGCATGGTAACGCACTCCTGTGTGTTGTGGTGCACTGCATTGTCAAAAATGGTAAGTAGCGGGGATAAAGGAAATGATTCTTCTGCCTGCAGCAGATTGATGACATTCCCTGGGCAAAGTCACTGAATTAGAGCTCAAAAAATGCTTTTTCATGGTAAAATGTGGAGTTTTTCTAAAACAGTTTACTGGTGCTGGATAATGTGACATGCCAGGAATGTATTCATGAAGTCTTGTCAAGTTACTGACAGGTCCACTTTAAGCAGAACCTCTTCACAACACAATTAAAGCTGTGTGCCTGAATTTATTGGATGTCATTAGATCATTGCAATAGAGGCTAGGAGACTGTCTAGTAGCTTTAGTCGGCATGGATAACACTCAGGAGAGAAGCCTTCCACCTGAGAAGTCATTAACAGGATAACAGCCTTTGCTGTAAGGTTGGGGCGTTTCACGTGCCGTGGCCATGGCATTTTTAACTTGGGGTGCAGAATTAGACAGATTGATTGTCAAAATTGCCCAGTGAGTTCAAGGGGGCTGCACCACAAGTACATGCAATGCATGTGATTGCGGTGCGGTAGTGTGGCATTATAGGGTTAAATCAGACAGTAAGGAGGCGATATAACTCCTCACCACCTGCCAAATGCCCTCTGAAAAGCTATATGAATTCTGATCACTCTTCAAAGGACACTTACTCTATCATGAGAGTGAAAGAGGCTTTACACACGTTATTTCATATTCACCTGGTTCCCTTTACAAAGACAATGGTCCTAATTCACCCATCTACAAAATCACTGAAGGCATGCCAAAATGCGATCCACTTAGGAATGCCTTTTTTCAATTTAGCATTCCTTATGTGCAATTTCAGCTTGGTGAGCCAGAGCCAGCGGCACTGAGAAGTCACCACACTAGTATCCTGAACTCTCAATACATACAGTAACTGCACACTTTACAGTGCTCAATCCCTCTACAGAGGTCTCACTTGGACACATCCCACCCTCCAAATATGAACTTAAAGGATATCCAAACCCAAGAACAAAAATGTAATATATTGCGACTTACAGGTTCTTAGATGTGGTGGCTGCTTTACTTTTCTTTTTTTTTCAGGCTAAGTATGTTTTCTTCAAGTACAGCACTGTACTTACCAGAAACGTTGCGTCTTTGTGAATTCCTGTGTACCAAACAGAAGTTTAAAATGATGATATCAGCTTTCCAAGCTATCATCTGTGAACTACGGGACACCTCCTCCTTCTGTGATGGAGATAAGGAGAGGGGAGGTGTTTGTAGACAAAAGCAGGAGAGCACCTGGGCACCTTTGCTACCTATGTGCTGGGGGTCCAATGTACCCCTGTGCCTTTAAGGAGGATTGGGCTACCTCCAGGCCCACCTGCCCCTTATCTATTCCTTAAAATGCATGTGCTTCCATTGTGGAGACCCTCATAAATTTACAAGGGTTAGGACTGCAAGTTATACAAGGTGCCGTGAAGGGACCTCCCAGCTTACGCATGCAAATATGTGCTAACTAAACCCGTTTTTAACGCATGCTATTGGAAAGGTTCATTCGGTTGGTAAGCAGACTGGTTGGTTGGTGAGTTGAGCTGGGAATTTTCTCTGGTTTTGTCTTTCGACAAAAGCAGGAGAGCAGCCGAGGCGCAGTGATAGCGAACCTTGGCACCTCAGATGTTTTGGAACTACATTTCCCATGATGCTCCACTACACTGCAGAGTGCATGAGCATCATGGGAAATGTAGTTCCAAAACATCTGGGGTGCCAAGGTTCGCCATCACTGGCCTATAGGGTTGCCACATCGTCCCTTTAATCCAAGACACATATGAATTACACAGATTCTAAGGCTGATTTAATGCAGATAAGGCACCAATTGAGTTTAAATACCACCTTAATCAGCCACATAACCTGTGTAATTAATGTGTGTCCTGGATTAAAGGGATGATGGCCTAGGGTGACAACACTGCTTTCCACAGATGCAGTACAGTGAGTGTTGTCACCCTAGAACAGGAAGTGTGTTATTGGCACGATCGCCTGGTGACATTAGAGGGGAAGAAAAATGTAAAAAAGAAAACGAATGCAGCCATCCCATCTAAGGACTGGCAAGCTGCAATATATTCCATTTTTATTTTTGGGTTTAGATACATTTAGATACCTATTCCTTTGAGTCTTGCTTTAAATTGAAGGAATCGACACCGAGAAAAGCTGGGATGGGGGTGGGGGGTAGAATGATTTTCCACATACGGAGGGGATGAAGGAAACCTCTGAAATATGAAATGAAAAACACAGATTGCTTAATAAAAATGTCATCTTTAATCCAGGCATCAACAACGAGGGCTGCCATGGCTCTAGCCGGGCAAGCTGACAATAGCGCACCTCACCCAGATAATATATCGAGCTTTATAATGAGCGCAGCACGTGCCGTGCAAGATAACGCGGCCGAACGAAGACAGAATCGAACGCGGGGACCTTTAAAAGTGCTCTGAGTGGAGGGGATTTTCTGTTTAGAGCCCGCTGACACCCACCTCCTCTCTCTCTCCCATATTTCCCCTTAAATGGAATTCCATCAATTACTGGGCAGCCGTGTTTGACAACTGCATTAAGCATGCTATCAGCGCGGCGGGCAAACTCAATATCAGAGCTACGAGGGAGACTGGTGACAGCGAGCGGTGGGAGGATGAAGGTGGAAAATACGCAGAATAACGCCCCCCCCCCCCCCCCCACACACACCTCCATCTCTGAAATCTCTGTGATAAAAACATTCATCTCCCCCTCCCCTCCGCCTTGTTTGTTTTCCCAAAATCCCCCAATGGGGCGTTTGCTTCTCTTCAAGCTGACGGTGGAACGAGGACACAATCTCATCACATTCTTACCAGCTCAGTTAACCGGCATAAAAATAATAGCCAATTCTGTTTGGCAGGCAAAAAATAATGAGAAAGTCATTTCTCTGTTTTTATTTATTTATTAATTTTTACGGATTGCAGTTCTATTCTGATAGCGGCGTAACAAGTTTCCGGGATAAAAATAAAAATGTATTTTTTATTTGAAAAAAAAAATACAAAAGGAAGAGCGCAGAGCGCGCCCAGCATAGCGTAGAATCTTCTGTAAGGGCCCACTCACACAAGCCCTTGCGTGCTCTGCTCCATATAATGCACACGCACTGGTATGCATTATGTAAGGGCAATACAAAGCGTTACAACTGATTGCGCTGTTTACGCTTTCTTTTATTTATTTTTTTTTTTTAAACCTTATAGAAATTTCTTAAAATTATGCTTTAACGTGATTGTAAATAAATAAATAAATAAATATATATATATATATATATATATATATATATATAGATATTTAAAATATATAATATACATGTCAGGAATAGGTTTGCACTGCTATAAGCTCATTACACACCAGCTGCAATCTCTAAACAGGCAGAAAGTAATCAGACCTGCACTAGCTGTTAACCACATGCTGACCAACCAGTAGTAATTTTACTGCTGGACGGTGGCCTCCCCAGGCACTGTTATGTACCCGTACTTCTGGGTTTACAAGTGCACCCCCTGCCTCTTGTGCGGTGGTGGGACAATGATTTTGTGAACCTGCTGATTGCTGTTTTTTCTTTTTTTTTGTCTTTTTTAGTTTATATATATATATATATAGTTTATATATATAAAAAAAAAATTAAAAACCCAGTGGTAATCAAATACTACCGAAAGAAAAGAAGAAAAAATGTGAAAAAATTATATTTAATTTGACCGCGCAATTGGCAGTTAAAGCAACGCATTGCTGAATAGCAAAAAATGGCCCAGTCATGAAGGGGCTAAAACCTTACGGACGTCAAGTGGTTAAAATGAGGAGACAGAAGAGGAATAATTGGCTAAAAGTCAAATGCTAGATGTTCCATGTCATTGGTAGTCAAAGCAGTGGCGGCTCTTCCATAGAGGGTGCACCGCCCCCCCATCCATGCATCTGGCCCCCTGATCTACATACAGGAGGCTGGACCATGGATTCCAATGGGGGGGGGGGGGGGGTTTCATGCATGTGATTAGAGCCGGAGGGTCTAACAGGCTTAAAAAAAGGGTGGGCTCGGGGCGCAGAGCACTGGAGAGGGAAGTCTCCCCCACCCCCCCCCCCCGAATTAATGAGTACCAGCCGCCACTGAGTCATATTATAGAATACCCCCCAACCTTTTGCAATAGGTACAAGAGACACCTATTAGAAAAAGTATGTAGGCATAGGACACACCCCCTGCCGTGCCCCCTTAAAGGAGAATGATACAAAAAAAATGATTGGTTAAACTCACAAGTGCTTTTATTTTTATTTTCAATCACTATTATTTCTTTATACTGGCTTTTGAAATTTATCATGCAGAAATTTTGAAACTGGGTGAAAGGTTTAGCACTGGGAAACCCTTTTCGAATGATAAGTAGTGCAATTTATATACAACTATATAGATCAGATCAAAATGAGGGACAAATGAGGAGGAAAGAGGGACTTTGTTCCAAATCGGGGACAGTCTCTCGAAATCAGGGACAGTTGGGAGCTATGATTTAGCTCTTTAGGATAGATGAGGAAGTATTTGCCAAGCTAACAGAGTTCAGGCAGATGTTAGGAGGTTGGGCACAGACTACATATGGAACAAGTTTAGTCTTTTTTTTTCCCATTTGCATAGTCTCCTTAGGCCTCCACTTGAGCAAACTACCCAACATCAAGCAGTATGTGCTGAGATCTTATCCGGCATGCTAATACCTCTCCGGTGCCCCTCCTAACAACGCCGAATTTAGCAAGAATAATTGCGTGTGAATTACAGGAATACCGTTCCATTAGCAGGTTTGGTTTTGTTGGCAGGACTCACGCAGTTTGTTAAATGTCACACTTTCCCTCGGATCAAGAGATTCATATTTCAAACAGCACACCTCGCTCGATGTCAACAAAGGAGAGAAATGAGTCCCTAGGAGAAGACTTTTCACAACGAGTCGCCAGCACCCGGCATGGCGGTGTCAAGGGAATATATTCCAAGCAGATGCCAATGACCCCGAAATAGGGCTGAATAGTCCACCGCATGATGTACGCCGAGCGTAAGTGCAGAATTCCGATGGCTCCTTCCACTCCCGCCGAGAACGGAATCTATTTAAACACAACTGCACGGCCGTCACCCACACAGTCCTATTTAAAGCAAATACATGTTCCTTTTACAGGAAAGCCCTGTCCACCTGTGATGGCGGGGGCAGAACACGCAGCCATTGTTTGTATGTATTGTATGCTAGGAAGGCGTGTTTATCTGGGAACCTTTATACACATGCAAGTGCTTGCAGATGCCATCTTGAAACTTTTAGTATGTAGGCACACTGACAACATGCTTGCCTGGCAACGCTGGGGTCCTGGGCTCAGTTCATATGAGCTTCACTTTTTTTAAACTCCAGGGAGATATAAAATAAAAAAGTCTGTATTTATTAAATCAGTTTTTTTATGCAAGCAGTATAAATACCTACATCAGATCAGAGTTGGGATCGAAGCAGTAGCACCAGAAGCCAGTCAGTTATGTTACCCTGCAAGGAGCATGCTGATAGGAGGAGAGCAGAGAGACAGAGAGATGAGCTCATCAGTCTACTGCAGGGGTCTGCAAACTGTGGCCCTCCAGTTGTTCAAGAACTACAATTCCCATCATGCCTAGTCATGTCTGTGAATGTCAGAGTTTTACAATGCCTCATGGGATGTGTAGTTCCGCAACAGCTGGAGGGCCGTAGTTTGAGGATCCCTGGTCTACTGCTTCTCTGCTCAATGTCCAATCACAGGCTGGTGGAGGGACAAGACCTGTAAGCATATTTTCATTGCAGCAAATAACAATTGGGCTGTGCTGTGTGGCAGAGCTAT
Source organism: Lithobates sylvaticus (assembly GCA_028564925.1). Taxonomy (NCBI): domain Eukaryota; kingdom Metazoa; phylum Chordata; class Amphibia; order Anura; family Ranidae; genus Lithobates; species Lithobates sylvaticus. The sequence continues at coordinate 145,399,751 of CM053029.1, forward strand.
GTAAATCTCAAGACCAGATGGACAGTGTGACGGATCTGATCCCACACTCCGATTGAGTGCTTCGGTCAGTATATCCCGCTTCCTCCAATCTGAGTATCAGAGAGATATATTATCATAGCTGCATTGAATACAAGTCTAGCTGAAAATAGCTTGTAGAATCTTGAATGATTTATTGCACAGGGTGACTTAGACATAAGATGTGTATGGGGAGCTGAAACATGGGTTTCCCAACCTTTCCAAGGGATTCTGGGTTCCATGTGCCCTCCCGTCACAGACAGAAATACAAATTCTTTGGCGGGTAAAAATGTTTTTGTGGAATTCAGCTTTAAAACAGTAGTAGACTCTGATTTTTGGGAATTGGCCCCTGCCAGTATATGAAATAACCGGCTAGTATTGTATTGATTTATTACAGGTACTTGTATAGCAATGTATGCAGCACTATATATATATATATATATATATATATATTGTGCATTCACATCAGTCCCTGCCATCAAGGAACTTACCATCCAATGGCCCTTTCACACGGGCTGTCCGATCAGGTCCGCCTGTCAGTTTTTCAGGCAGACCTGATCAGAGACTGCATTATCCTCTATGGATATAGATAGATAGCGGATATGTGTCACTGACACCCGCCGCCATGTGATCTGATCCTGTCCACCAAAAACTGACATATGACGGTCCTATTTTCCAGCCGTCCAGCGGATTGGATCGGATGGATCGATTTCCCCATAGAGGAGAGTGAGACTGTGTCTGTGTCTGCTCTTTACAGCCGAACAGACACAGACCTGTTATCCACCTGCTCATCGGGGATCAGTGGAACTGAGTAAGCGGTCTCCGTTAAGCAGAGGCGCCCATGTGAAAGGAGCCTAACTTACAATCATACATACAGTACATATACTAGGGCCAATTTATACAGGAGGAAATTAATCTACCAACATATTTTGAGTGTGGGAGGAAACTGGAGTACCCCCACGCAGGCACAGGGAGAACATGCAAAGTCCATGCAGGTAGTGCTGTCAGTGCTAGTCAGGGCCAGGAGAAAAGGTGGGCAGGAGGGACAGCTGCCCTGGCACTTTGGTATTATGTGAGATGGGGGGGGGAATGCGGTGAGATTGAGGGGAAGGGAATTTGTGTTGGGAGGAGGAACTTGGGGGCAGCAGGAGGGTAAATTTGTGTGTGTGTGTGTGTGTGTGTGTGGGGGGGGGGGGTTAGGAGTGGTGATTCAGGTGGATCTGTGTTTGGAGGGGGATAGAAGAAGTGGGTTTGTAGTGGGGGGGGGGGGGGGATTTGAATGTGAACTTGGATGGGAAACTTGAGGGGGGAAGGGTTTGTGCTGGGGGGGGGGTAATTTTTTGCTTAGGGGGTTATAATGCAGATTAGTGCCCAGTTTTTTTTTTTGGGGGGGGGGGGCGTTTGCTGACACATAATGCTTATACATCTTGGGTGGGTGTAGTTTGGCATGTTCGCCCGGGGCTCTAGATAACCTTGTCCTGGCACTGCTATGGTGGAGACAATCCTAGTGCTGCCAGGAGGAGGTGTAAATCACTTGGGCCACTGTGCTGCCCATGCATGAATACTAGCACATTATGACAGACTTACACTATATTACCAAAAGTATTGGGACAGCTGCCTTTATACGCACATGAACTTTAATGGCATCCCAGTCTTAGTCTATAGGGCTTAATACTGAGTTGGCCCACCCTTTGCAGCTATAACAGCTTCAACTCTTCTGAAAAGGCTGTCTATGCAAATGTTTGACCATTCTTCCAGAAGCGCATTTGTGAGGTCGTCTCACAGTCTCCGCTCTAATTCATCCCAAAGGTGTTCTATCGGGTTGAGGTCAGAACTCTGTGCAGGTCAGTCAAGTCCACCCCAAACTCGCTCATCCATGTCTTTATGGACCTCGCTTTGTGCACTGATCTAAATCATTTGGTGGAAGGGGGGTTATGGTTTGGGGTTGTCTTTCAGGGGTTGTTCTTGGCCCCTTAGTTTCAATTGAGGGAACTCTTAAGGCGTCAGCATACCAAGACATTTTGGACAATTTCATGCTTCCAACATTGCATAAATAAGGTCCATAAAGACATGAATGAGTGAGTTTGGGGTGGAGGAACTTGACTGGCCTGTGTCCTATCGGAGAAATCTTAACTTCCTGTCCCAGAGACAAAGCAGGAAATAAGTAATAAGGAAATATGTTCTTTCCAAAGAAATTCCTCTTTCAAAGCTTGAGTCTAAAAGTATTATTTTTGTTTTTTGATTGGAGTATACCTTTAAGGAAATTGAAATTTTATATCCAATTTTATAATTTCCTCCCCGTCTTTACATTTTCCTCCCCGTCTTTACATCGAACCCACCCAGAAACATTCGCACAGCAGGGTAGCCCGACAGATTATTTGTGACTGACATATGTAAAAAGAACAATTCATCTTCATTATCAGTTTATACAAGTGTCACATCTGGAGTTTGATAAATAGACATCATTAGCATCCTCAATTTTACAGCCAGCCGTTTTATCACAATAATGGAATGATGAAAATTAATACACATGCACAATCACAGCCTGCAAGAAAGATGCGTGAGGGCAGATGTCGCCCATCCTGCCCTATAGCACTGCATAATACGGATTTGAAGGAACAGTAATCCCGAAATAATGAGCTGCAAAAAAAAAAGCCAGCACACAAAAATATATACATCTGGACAGAAATTCAGATATCTGACATATATATGATGCAGGGTGTCTGAATATGACGTTGTGATCTATAGGCACCACAGTCTGACTACCCTGGTCACTGCATTCCATAAAAATAACAGACCTGGTTAGACACACCCCCTCACTTCCTCTGTGGGAGGGGTGTGGCTGTTACTCAGCTCTGCCAGCACAGAGCACTGGAGTGAGAGTGCAGGGATCCGCACTGAAAGAAAAGGACATGTTAAGGCATTTCCACGCAACGTCGGGGTAAAGTGATAAAAAGGTACGAGACTTCAATTCGACCTTAAAGGTATGTCCTTGAAAAAAACGATTTTTTTTTTTAATTCTTTCTTTACTCAGATGACATACCTGCTACTTGGTGACATTTCCACCCTAGGAATCATTTTGGCTCCTAATGCCCCTTAATTGTCAGCTTCCTGTCTTCTGAATGACTATATTCAAGAAGAACTACAGCCACAAATAATAATTAAAAAAACAAAACAACCAAAAGCCAAGTAAATAATAATAATAAAAAAATCTAATACAGCCATTGCTGCAATATTCCCCTTTATTACAGAGATTTACGTTCTTTCTGATACTAGTTACATAGTTAGGCTGAAAAAAGACCATCCAGTTCAACCATAAAAAAAAAAAAAAACTCCATAGAGAGCTCCATAGAGTCGATGCCCTCAGTCTGATGGCCAGCATCCTTCAACACACTTCCTCTGAGCCCAGAAATTCCTGGGCCCACCCCAGCCTGTGACTGGACAGTAAAAGGAAAAGCAGCACTGTGGTGAGCTTATCTCTCTGTCACCCTGCTCTCTCCTTCCAACAGCATGATTGTTTATTGTTATACACAGTATACATTGCCTTCATGTACTGCTTCTTCATCTCATACTCCAGCCCTGCTGTACAGGGTCTACAGGAGGGTGAAATCAGGTTCGATTCAGGAAATTATACTGCCTGCATTTAGGACATATATTTACTGATGTAATAATGATTACAGCGCTGCATTAATTTATTTCTATTCTGTCTATCTATAGTCCACATTTAACAGTTATGCTGGGAGGGATGAATAAACTTAAAGAGAACCTGCAGTCTGCTCACATAATCTATAGTAAAAACATCTTTGCCGTTCTGAAGCTTCCCTCCAACCACTTTGTATATTATTTTATATATACTGTGATTCTGTACTTGCCAAATATGCCACAGAAATCTCCCTCCACTGAGTCTGGCTGCAACCATTTTAACTGTGGGCAGCTGAAGCTGCTGCCTGTTCACTTCCTGGATTTACACAGACATACAGAGGCAAACCTCCAGCTCTGCAACTCTCATTGGCCCTAGTATGACTCATCCCCCCTCCCTTCCTGGCAAACTCTCAAGAGAGTTAGAGAGAGAGCTGTGGATGATGTCATTGGCCTTTATACCAGACAAGAAACAGGAAGTGGGCTGTATAAGGTAATTACTGGCAGAAAAAAATTGTTTCCTATCCAAAGTTAAAACAACAAGGGCAGAAGATTTAATAGATGGAAAGATGAAAAAATGACTGAAGGTCTGCTTTAAGGATTTGAAATTCTCTCCTCCAGGGAGACACAGACAGCATAGCTCCCAACTGTCCCTGATATTGAGGGACTGTCCCTGATTTGAAACAATGTCCCTCTGTCCTTCTTTCCTCATTTGTCCCTCATTTTGGTCGGATCTATAAAGTTGTATATAAAATGCACTTTTTATCTTTCAAAAAGTGTTTCCCATGACCAAGTACAACATAGCTACCTGTTAGTGCTGCCCAGCTTTACACTCCCACCCTTACCTTACCCAGTAATGGAGACCACACCGTGCTGGAGTGTAAAATCTGCCGTAGCAGCTCCTTTATTAAATAACAAAATATATATATAAATAACTTTATAAATAACTTTATAACCAATAAACAACAAATAACAACAGATAAACAACATCAAGAAAAACGTGACGTAGGCCTATAGTAGTGCATTACCCCCCCCCACCCAAATTACCATAATCAACAGCTCGTGCACTGCGGTCAACTCAACTGTAACTAGGCCTCAAGCTGACATACTAGCTCAGAGACAAAACTATTCCCGCAGTGCAGTCATCCACCATATACCCTACATCACTTATAGGGAATATACCAAACGGGCCCATATCTCCAATGGGTCCCGCATCAAGTTTCCTGTGGGGAGGGGGTTTCTTCTTTATGCCTACGTCACACAACATCCGCCAATGCTACGACGTCCAGTGTACCTGTAAACAAATTATTCACACCTGTAAAGCATTAAACAAGGGAGGGAGGGCGGGAACTTTTCTTCCTAGCAGACTGAGCTCCCGGGAGGATGGCTCCTCCCTTTCCTGTTGCCCAGCTCCACCCCCTCTAACCCTTAAACGGCCATGCAACCAGGCATGTGGACTTTTGTCATGTCAGCCCTGCGCTGATCTCTTCGTTTAAAGCTGCGGGCTGTTCTTTGTTGTTAAACCTTTCATCCAAATTCGAAATTGCTGCATTTGTCAATTTTAAAAAGCCAATATAAAGGAATAGTAGTGGTACAAAAAAAGCTCTTGTGGATTCAATTAACTTTTTTTGGTTAATTCTCCTTTAACGGGGTGTGGCAGGGGGCGTGTCCTATGCCTACATACATTTGCTAGTAGGTGTCCCTTGTTCCCATCTCAAAATGTTGGGAGATATGGAGACAGCAATAAAAACCTGACATGGGATTTGGCCCTTCCCCACTTTATTCCAAAATAAAATATATAAAAATATGCTTTTTGCTTGAAACTTCTACCCAGAGCTATCAACTTCTAATCACTGTCACAGCAGTAGTAAAGGGAGATGACTTACACAAATGTTTATCTGCTTATCTATCTTAGCTGCAGCTCTGGTAGTAGCATATTGCAAGCCCTGTCAGTGGGTGAGGACAACTGTCCAGAAAGCACACACACATGTTGAGTTTCTATGGAGACATAACTTAAATAATTCTGAGATAAAATTTTAAAGCTTGGGAGATAATAAGATGAAGGACAAAGACAGAAGCAAGGATGCAAAGACAATATTTTTTGAGCAAGAAGCTCCCTTCGTAATGCTTCTTTCAGCCAAAGTCTTGTTAGCCATCATGCTGATGTTTTTCTGAACTCAACTTCAATTGTAGCATTCCGTTGTGAGCAGGTGACAGGTCCTCTTTGACACCAATAAAAGCAGGTGTACTTCCCAGGGAAATGTGATGGATCAGAGAGACTCACAGAGACAAGCGAGGGGGGGGCATTTTCATGCCTGCCGTATTCTGGGCCCTGTCAGTGTGATGTATATTCCAGCCTGTATAAATGGCAGCTGTGTGTTGCCATTAATAAATTCTGTCTACCCGTCCGCCTCCAGCCCATTGGTCTTTGTCAGCGAGGCGGGCGGCAGCCAGTCCACCTACGTACCTCCATAACTCACAGCGGGCACTGGCGCGGAGGACTCCGCAAATGGGTCAATTCATCGAAGGGACAATCTGGACGGATGTCAGCGACACCGAGTCATCCATCACCCTGTAAAGTGACGTAGAAGACAGGCTTGCCCCTGGGTTTAACAGCACTGTGATGTCAGTAAGCCTTAGCTAAATCCAACAAGGTGCCCAGTACTATCAAACATCGAGCCTTAATTTGAGCCTAGCAATCATGGATATGGTTTAACATAGTTCCCAACTGTCCCTGATTTCGAGGGACTGTCCCCGATTTGGAGAAATGTCCCTCTGTCCCTTTTTCCTCCTCATTTTGGTCTGATCTATATAGTTACATATAAAATGCACTTTTTATCTTTCAAAAAATGTTTCCCAGTGCTAAACCTTTCATCTGATTTCTAAATTGCTCCATTTGTAAATTTTAAAAGCCAATATAAAGGAATAGTAGTGGTAAAAAAAGTCCTTGTGGATTTAATTAACCTTTTTTTTTTTTTGCTTAATTCCCCTTTAAGGGGGTGTGGCATGGGGCGTGTCCTATGCCTACATACGTTTGTTAGTAGGTGTCCCTCATTCCCATCTAAAAATGTTGAGAGGTATGGTTTAATATTTAGTGGATCTTTCAGTCATTTTACAAGTCTTCATAAATAAACTCCTGACATATCATATATACAGCAACAGTACTGCTTTTTAAACAAGCTCCATCCTCGATCTCCAGTCCAGTGACTCTGCCTAGGCTGCCAAGATGTTATCAATCTGCTGCAGGCAGGAAAGGCGTTTCCTCAGTCTCCCCCTCCCCTCTATTGATCATACTACAACATCATACCTCCCAACTTTTTAAGATGGGAATGAGGGACACCTATGAGAAAAAGCATGCAGGCATAGGACACACCCCCCTGTCACGCCCCCTTAAAGGAGAATTGTACAAAAAGAAAAAGAAGATTGGTTAAACCCACAAGTGCTTTTTTACCACTACTATTCTTTTATAATGGCTTTTGGAATTTACAAATACAGCAATTTAGAAATCAGATGAAAGGTTTAGTGCTGGAAAACACTTTTTGATAGATAAAAAGTGCATTTTAAAAACATCTATATAGATCAGACCCAAATGAGGGACAGAGGGACATTGCTCCAAATCAGGGACAGTCCCTTGAAATTAGGGACAGTTGGGAGCTATGCCTTTCCTGCCTGCAGCAGATTGATAACATCTAGGCAGAGTCACTGGACTGGAGATCGAGGATGGAGCTTGTTTGAAAACCGGTACTGTTGCTATATATATGATATGTCAGGAATTTATTTAGGAAGGCACAAGAGAGACTGCAGAAGGGGCTGATCATTGTCCGACTTTTCGCAAACACAGGCAAACAATGCGCAGATTTTCTGGGTTGTATCATCTCTGAGGCCCGGTTCACATATATGCGCTGCGGAAGCCAGCGTGATTCCAGTGCGGGTTCCCGCATCGCATTTCACCTGCCGGCGGCTCACACTGACATCTGCGAACCGCTGCAGGTGTCAATGCAAAGTTAATGACACCCCCAGATCGGTTCGCAGATCGCAGTGCAAACTGCCAAAGGTGCAGGTTTCAGATCTCACCCATGCAATCTGATTCCAGTGCTGGCCAAAAAAAAGGGTCCTGCGCTATTTTGGTGCGAATGCGATGCAAATTCAGCCTTACAATATGTATGGCTGAATTTGCATAGCGCAGTCATCGCATGTGATCTGTTCAGCAGTGCGATGCGAATCACATGCAATTTCTAACATCGCACAAGTGTGAACCCAGCCGGAGCAAATCTCAGTCTAAGAAGAAGATGTTGACCCTGAAAATGGCTGAACAAAGATGGCTTTGTCCTTCTGGAGAGACGAGCAGATGAAGACATTGTCAGGGGGAGTACTGTAATCTCTGTGAGAGGTAATAATTACCTGGAGAGGTTACACTTACACATTACTTAGCAGGCTGCACTTAACAAGAAACATTTACCTGTTGCTAAGTCTTCTGTAAAGAGAAAGTATAGATTTTTTTTTTGTGAGGTTCAATGTATTATTGCAGTCATTGCTGAAGTTGGAACAAAGAACAAAAAAGCTCAACACAGTACTTTATTAAATAAAACGTACACACGGTCGGAATTTCCGATGGGAGCTTTTCATCGGATTTTCCGACCGTGTGTATGCCCAACGGTCTTTTTCTGTCGGAATTTCCGACGGACTTTGAATTGAGAACCTGTTCTCAGTTTTTCCGACGGAAAACCTTTCTATCGGATTTTCCGATCGTGTGTATGCAATTGCGACACGCAAAATTCCGACGCATGCTCGGAAACAATTCGACGCATGCTCGGAAACAATTCGACGCATGCTCGGAAGTATTAAACTTCCCTTTTATAGTGCTGTCGAACGTGTTTTATGCCGCTGTGTTATTGACCGTCGGAATTTGGTGTGATCGTGTGTAGGCAACACAGCTTGAGCGGAATTCCGTCTGAGTTTTTTCCGACCAGAATTCCGATCGTGTGTACGCGGCATTAGGGTTTACATGTGTTTAAAGTGGTACATTAGATTTTGCTATTATAGAGAACATCTACAACAAAAATGCTGATTTAGACTAAGTAATACCTTGAGAAATGTAACTATTGTCCTGAATTCTACCTGGGAAATGGCAGTGCACTCCTGTGTCTATTGCCCCATAATTGTACATCGGCTGCTCTGACTACTACTGTCACCAGATTTGGAGATTTGGCGATGTCGCTACTTTGCTGATCTCTGTTCTCTCTGCTGGAGAGGAAGATGTACCTGAGGACCTGCAGTGCAAGGATCTCCCTGCTTCTTCCATTCCATGGATCTGTGCTTCCTCCACCTCTCCTGCTTCTTGATCACTATATCCACTACTACCATCAATCCACCAGTCATCAGCTCTGACATGAGGAAGCAAACTCCAGCTTCTACCAACGTGGCTGCCTTCCACCCATTGGGGTTGATTTACTAAAACTGGAAAGTGCAAAACCTGGTGCAGCTGTGGATGGTAGCCAATCAGCTTCTAACTTTAGCTTGTTCAATTAAGCTTTGACAATGAAACCTGGAAGCTGATTGGTTTCTATGCAGAGCTGCGCCACAGTTTACACTCTCTAGTTTTAGTAAATCTCCACCACAGTGTGAAACTAGGCATGGTAAGTCAGTGGCATGTTAAATTAGTAATGGAGGAAAGATCAGCTGCAGGGAACCTGCTGGCAATACTATTGACTAGACTAGTCGTTTACTCTCTGCTTGCCTTTTTTGAGCACAGCCCACCTGGTTGAGGTTCTGCTCTCATCCTGTATAGGGGTAGCCAACCTTGCTCCTTACCTGGCAAGCTTCCAAGGACACCCAATACAGTTTCTAAATGTTTGACAGACATTTAAAGTTATGTAAGGGTTTTTTGTTTTTTTTATAACAAACATATCATACTTACCTCCACTGTGCAGCTCATTTTGCACATAGTGGCCCCGAACCTGCTCTTCTGGGGTCCCCCGGCAGCTCTCTCGGCTCCTCCCTGCATCAGCTAACCCCCTCGGAGAAGCAATCTCCCGAAGTGGTTACCATGCGGGCGCACTCCCGAGTTCAGCATTCATTGCCGCCGAATATATTACTTGGCCCCGCCCCCAATGCCTGCGTCATTGGATTTGATTGACAGCAGCGGGAGCCAATGGCTGCACTGCTATCAATCTATCCAATCAAGAGCCGAGAACCCCAGGCAGAGATACAGCGCGTCCCCGTCGGGTCAAGTTCCAGGGCTCAGGTAAGTAAAACAGGGGCGGGGGGGGGGCGGGGCTGTGGGGCCGGTCAATGGCAGGTGAAGGTGAAAAAACACGAAGGTTTACAATCCCTTTAACTGAGACGCAATGGGGTTGATTTACTAAAGGCAAATCCACTGTGCACTACAAGTGCATTTGGAAGTGCAGTCGCTGTAGATCTGAGGGGAAGATCTAAAAATGAGGGGAAGCTCTGCTGATTTCTATTATCCAATCATGTGCAAGGAAAAATTCTGTTTTCTATTTTCCTTGCATGTCCCCCTCTCACATCTACAGCAAGTGCACTTACAGTGCACAGTGGATTTGCCTTTAGTAAATAAACTCCCCAGTCCTTTGTTGGAAGCAGATCTTCTTCTGCACTACCAGTGTATAGAAGACCACCAGTATGACTTCATGCTCACAAGCTGCGGCACACTTGCCCCAAAACATGCCAACCAGAAACCCCACACATCACATGGAAAGCTGGTCACATATATCTTTAAAGGAAACCAGTCACCATGTTCAACCGGAACTATTACTCTATGTACAAGGCATACTTGTCAACACTTCCAATGTTAAAGTAAACCCTTACATATGCCCACTCCTTACGGCTAACGTAACTTAAATAACATTTAAAATAATAATCAACTAAAACTTCTCTATACTTTTTGGTGGTCTTTGAGGGCAACGACACACAACTTGGTCACTGCGACCAACTTCTTTTAAAACTCAGGCCTCCAGTCGCAAGCCACCTACTCGGAGACGGTACTTGACATGCGCAGTGACCTACCATTTTAAACCCTTTCTGGTTAAAGCCCTCGTTAACCAGAAGGTACCCGGGAACCCCATACCACAGATGGGTCCCAACCATCTTATATACCAGCGTTCTTCTCTTCCTCCAAAGACCCACCACTGCCGGGCTGTCCCGACAGCCCAACTGACATAATGACCAAACATAGGGAGGGCAGGTAGGAATCTCCACGCTCTCTGCTCTCACCTGACGTCACTTCCTGTCTCTTCCTAGCACTAACTTCCCCCGGTCTCCTCCCGACTCTTAACCACCCCCCTTTTCTTAAAGGAGCGCCTACCAAGCTTACCCCTGTCTGTCCTACTGTCCTGCTTCCATCATGCCGTCCCTCCGCCCATGTACTTTATTCTTTTTCCTCCGAGACTCCCTTTCTACTCATTAAGGTGAAAAACCTTCTGTGGTGCTGCAGCCACCCCAGCCCCCATTTTACTTACCTGACCCCGATCTTTCTCCGGCCGGGAACAAGCACACCAGCTCTACCTGGTGTCTAGTGTCCTGATTGGATAGATTGATAGCAGCGCAGCCATTGGCTCCTGCTGCTGTCAATCAAATTCAATGACGTGGCCCCCGGGGGGCCGGGCTGAGTCCTGCATTCTGTTTGAATGGACACAGATGCGGGACTCGAGAGCGCGCACGTACATGTGTCAACCAAGAAGAACGCTTGTCCAACGTGGACACTCGATGCGGGGAGAAGCCACCAGCGCCCCTGAGGGACCCCAGAAGAGGAGGACCGGGCCACTCTGTGCAAAACGAACTGCACAGTGGAGGTAAGTATGACATGTTTGTTTTTTTTGTTTTGTTTTTTAAAACAAGGGTTTATAACCCCTTTTGAACACATCCTTCAACATAAGTTGTATTTGTTTATCTGCAGTCACACACTGCACAGCATAGAGAAAAGAGCTCAGTGTAATCCGATATCTGAGTGGAGGGAACAGAAAAAATTGCGCTGGACTCAAAAAACTAACACGTGGAGCAGCAACAACAAGTGCGATATGACACAAACATGAAAGGAAAATGGTAAAAAGTTGCGCTAAAAAACAAATAAATAATATGATCGTGACTAGACCAAATACCAGTGACAAAGTAAGTGTGCTAAAATCATTAACACAAATAATTAAACCAAACACATCAAAAAACACACAATAAGTGAAATGTGCATAGTGTGATAAATATCCAGATGTACAAACCAAGTGTATATATAATATCTCAATGAATGACAAATTTACTGAAAAAACCTGTGAAAAGAAAATGAAATTGCATGATGCAAAAAATATATATTTAAATATATTTTACTGAAAAAACCTGTGAAAAGAAAATGTTCAACAAAAAAATAAATAAAATCCTGTGAGGAAGAGAAAAGTTCAATCGAAAGTAGATTATGAATTGTCCAATGGAACTCCAAAGATGGACAAATCTGTGCAGTCCGTGTAGGTGATACGCAAATCAAAAGTGACTTTGTGATTTCTAGAGAAGTTCTTTATCCACCACCGTTAAAGTTGTTCTCTTACCAGCTCCAGGAGAAATAACAGCAGATGGCTAATACCCAGCCAGGGCCTTTTTCCTCCTAGGTCCTCTATTCCTCTGGTGGGACCGTCACCTTCCACTGCTGTGTTGGAATCTCCAAACGGGGAACAGCAGTTTACAGACCCTCTGATTTCCGGTGCCTCAATGTGTGGACAGGGGACTCGATCGTAAGATGAAAAAAATAAAAACACCGAGAGGGGATCATAGATGGGACCCGCTGGGGTATTTATTGGGCAATATAAACACATAAAAAGCACCCTAAGGTGCATAAAAGAAGAGCACTCCAAGGTGCATAAAATAGGAAGTAAAAAATGCGGCCGGCCGGCTGCTACACTAAGCGTCCGTACTTCGTTCGGGAACGCTGACACTCGCGGTGACGTCAGCACGTCACTCCTCCGACGTTTCGTCTCAAAGCGGACGTAATCATGGGGATACGAGTGACGTGCTGGATCACCGCTTATAACACAGATACACAAGCCTCGCTCTGAACCCAGGGGAGCCCGTGAGTCTGTAAGCACCATTGTTGTAATGGGCAAAAGTAATGGCATACCAGAAGTAATACCATACTATGGTTGAATTCAAATGGAAGGTTAAAAAAGAAGAAAAAAGACGTAGCAAAAAAGAAAAAAACATTAACCCCTTAGTAAAATGGCCAGAACTCATGGGAGTATGCTTGGAGGTGTCCTGGCCAAAAAGTTGTAATGTTACTATCTCGGAAATATCTTAACCAGAGATTATAAAAATAATAAAAATAACTGCATCCCGTGATGCTAAGTAATATATAAGTATATGTGATACTCGCATAACAAAGATAGTGGTATATTGCTCGGAAGGTAAGACAATTGATTATCATTACTGATTTTCCGATCATTTGTGGGAAAAGATTCTACTAGCAAGGTAGTAAAATAACAAGGTTAAAAATGGGCCCTAGTAGAGTAAACACAAGGTCCAAATTTGAGTCAATAATAGAACAGGACCGATAATCCATATGTGAATATGGGGTTGAATAGTTCGCAATGGGTCCTCTACAATAATGATAAAAAATAATATTGTAAAATATACGATAAAATGTGAAAACTGAAAAAATGTTATTATAAGATATGTAGTATTTTCTGACTTACTACATAGTGTAACTCCACCCCCAAAGGGGACAGACCAAAAAGTAAACAAACATGGAAAAAGGAGGGACGGGCTCACCTGTACTCAAAGCGAGTTTACACACGTAAATGTTATGTAACATACAGAGTAGTACCTCCACTTTCCTCAGAGGGGAAGAACAAAACATGCAGAAAAAAGGGGCGGGCTCGCCTATACCTAAACTGAGTTACCAAACCCAAGTCTGTTTGAAGTAGTATGTTCCTAATCATGCATTATCTATAAAGGCGTTCACATCCACCTCTATATTCAAACCAAAGGGGGTGTAGGTTTTTAATCTATGGACCCAAGCCATTTCACATTTAGAAATGGATCTCACTAGGCAGCTGCCCCTCCAATGGGGGCTATATTTGTCTATGCCTATGAAAAACGTGTTGGAGGGGTCTCTATTATGCTTGAGCAAATAGTGTTTGGAGACCGAATGCTTAGTATAGCCTCTCCTAATGTTGGCAATATGCTCATTTAATCTGACACGGAGGGGGCGTTTAGTCCTGCCCACATATTGGAGCCCGCAAGGGCATTCCAATAGGTAGACTACCCCCTCCGTGGAGCACGTGATAAAATCCTTGATTTGATGTTGCTTAGAGGTGACAGTGGAAATGAATTGTTCCGTTTTCTTGATGCGACACCTGTTCAAACTGCAGACCTGACATCTCCGGCATTGGTAGAAACCTTTTAATTCACCAAAGAAAGAAGGTTTATGGATAGGGGGGTCCAAAACGTTTGGAGCTAACCTGTCCTTTAAGGAAGGAACACCCCTGAATACCACCTGCGGTTTGTCAGGAACAATGTCCTTCAGAACGCGATCGTTCTTTAGGATGTACCAATGTTTGGCCATAATGTGTTTAACCTTCTGGTGTTGGTTTGAATAATTAGTGACGAAGGGAACAACAAAACTTTTGTCACCTTTAGCCGAGGAGGTTTTTTCTTTTAGGAGTTCAGACCTATCCAACAAAGAGACTTGTTGGAGGGTGTTTTCCAAAGTATGTTTAGAGTAGCCCTTCTCCAAGAATTTAGCAGTCAGGAGTTCCGCCTGTTCTGCAAATAGTTGGGGGTCGGTGCAGTTTCTTTTCAGTCGTACATATTGGCTCTTTGGAACTGATCGAAGCCAGGAGGCATGATGGCAGCTCTCTACTGGAATATACGAATTTCGATCAGTGGGTTTGAAGAAAGTGGAGGTTATAAATCTATCACCCCTGATGGAAATCTTTAAATCCAAAAAATGGATATCTTGTTGACTGGCCTCATATGTGAAACGGATACCCCTATCGTTGGAATTCAAGGAGTTCATGAACTCCTCCAAACAGGGCAGGGTCCCATGCCACAGGAGGAGGACGTCGTCTATATATCTTGTCCACAGGGCGACCTCTGGTCTGCCCTGGCTATAGACGGCGTCCTCCTCCCACTGGGCCATAAACAAATTCGCCAGGCTAGGGGCGTATTTCGCCCCCATTGCTACGCCCCTATCCTGGCGATAAAAATTACCATTATGCCAGAAGAAGTTGTGTGTTGCCGCAAACTCCAAAAGAGTCATAATAAAGTCTATTTGGTCCGACTGTAAGTTGGACCCTCCTCGTAAGTAGTGATCCACCGCATTCAGACCAAGCCTGTGGGGGATGATTGTATACAGGGAGGTCACATCTGCTGTGACCATCCATGTATTTTCTGTAGGCTGTAGGCCTTCCAGAATATTAATCACCTGGCGAGTGTCTTTAACGTAAGACGGCATCGCCTGAACCAAGGGTTGTAAATAAAAATCTATATACTTGCCCACCCGGGACGTCACGGAATCAATACCGCTGATGATAGGACGTCCCGGGGGGCAAGTAAGGCTCTTGTGAATCTTGGGAAGGTAATATAATATCGGAACCCTAGGTGCCTTGGGTATAAGGAAGAGGCTCTCTTTTTTATTTAATATGCCTTGATCCCTCCCCTGTGCTACTAGTTCTTCCAAGAGTGATTTGTATCTTGCTCCTGGGTTGGAGGGAAGAAGGGTGTAGGTGTCCACATCACCAACTATTCTGTTGAGTTCCTCCAAGTAGTCTTTTTTATTTAATAGGATGATCCCGCCTCCCTTGTCGGCTGGCCTGATAACTAGTTCTTTGTTGGCACATAGGGACTCTATCCCTTGCTCCAGGTCCCTTTGTAGTCTAGCCTGTTTAATCTTAATGTCATCTAGGTCTTTAAGAACAACTTCTCTAAAGACTTTCAATGAAGGTGCCAGTGCCCCTGGGGGGTTAAATAAAGATGCGTTGGACAGCCCTGAGTGTTGATACTCAGTGTATCTAATCCTAGCATTCCCTTCTTGGTATATGGCAAAATGTCGCTTAATGCTCAACTTGCGCACATACTTGTGTATATCCATATAGGTCTGAAATTTGCTCAGACCTTTCGGTGGAGCAAATTTCAGACCTTTATCTAAGACTCTCATTTCAGAGTCTGAAAGTGTCTGGGAGCTTAGATTGAAGATACCTGTTCCCACTACGTCTTTTTTCTTTTTGGACTGCATGGCCCTCCCCCCTCGAGTTCCTCTCTTAGCTCTACAGCTCTTTTGGTACCTTGGCTTAGTTTGGGAAAACCCCAACCCTGGGGAGGGTTTTCGGAATAACTGGTATTATCTGTGAATTCCGGGTCATTAAATCTGTCATCCCTCCCACTTAGAGGGAAGAAAGAATTGTTAGTGGGGATATTGAAACCCTGTTCATTTCCTCTCTGTCTGTCATTATAATGGAGGGGTGGCCGAAAATTATCATTAATTAACTGATGTGGTGGATTTGGAACAAACCCACGTTGGTGTCCTTGATTGAAACCATAATTAGCCCCCCCCCCTAATTATGGTTTCAATCAAGGACACCAACGTGGGTTTGTTCATGAACTCCTTGAATTCCAACGATAGGGGTATCCGTTTCACATATGAGGCCAGTCAACAAGATTTCCATCAGGGGTGATAGATTTATAACCTCCACTTTCTTCAAACCCACTGATCGAAATTCGTATATTCCAGTAGAGAGCTGCCACCATGCCTCCTGGCTTCGATCAGTTCCAAAGAGCCAATATGTACGACTGAAAAGAAACTGCACCGACCCCCAACTATTTGCAGAACAGGCGGAACTCCTGACTGCTAAATTCTTGGAGAAGGGCTACTCTAAACATACTTTGGAAAACACCCTCCAACAAGTCTCTTTGTTTGATAGGTCTGAACTCCTAAAAGAAAAAACCCCCTCGGCTAAAGGTGACAAAAGTTTTGTTGTTCCCTTCGTCACTAACTATTCAAACCAACACCAGAAGGTTAAACACATTATGGCCAAACATTGGTACATCCTAAAGAACGATCGCGTTTTGAAGGACATTGTTCCTGACAAACCGCAGGTGGTATTCAGGGGTGTTCCTTCCTTAAAGGACAGGTTAGCTCCAAACGTTTTGGACCCCCCTATCCACAAACCTTCTTTCTTTGGTGAATTAAAAGGTTTCTACCAATGCCGGAGATGTCAGGTCTGCAGTTTGAACAGGTGTCGCATCAAGAAAACGGAACAATTCACCTCCACTGTCACCTCTAAGCAATATCAAATCAAGGATTTTATCACGTGCTCCACGGAGGGGGTAGTCTACCTATTGGAATGCCCTTGTGGGCTCCAATATGTGGGCAGGACTAAACGCCCCCTCCGTGTCAGATTAAATGAGCATATTGCCAACATTAGGAGAGGCTATACTAAGCATTCGGTCTCCAAACACTATTTGCTCAAGCATAATAGAGACCCCTCCAACACGTTTTTCATAGGCATAGACAAATATAGCCCCCATTGGAGGGGCAGCTGCCTAGTGAGATCCATTTCTAAATGTGAAATGGCTTGGGTCCATAGATTAAAAACCTACACCCCCTTTGGTTTGAATATAGAGGTGGATGTGAACGCCTTTATAGATAATGCATGATTAGGAACATACTACTTCAAACAGACTTGGGTTTGGTAACTCAGTTTAGGTATAGGCGAGCCCGCCCCTTTTTTCTGCATGTTTTGTTCTTCCCCTCTGAGGAAAGTGGAGGTACTACTCTGTATGTTACATAACATTTACGTGTGTAAACTCGCTTTGAGTACAGGTGAGCCCGTCCCTCCTTTTTCCATGTTTGTTTACTTTTTGGTCTGTCCCCTTTGGGGGTGGAGTTACACTATGTAGTAAGTCAGAAAATACTACATATCTTATAATAACATTTTTTCAGTTTTCACATTTTATCATATATTTTACAATATTATTTTTTATCATTATTGTAGAGGACCCATTGCGAACTATTCAACCCCATATTCACATATGGATTATCGGTCCTGTTCTATTATTGACTCACATTTGGACCTTGTGTTTACTCTACTAGGGCCCATTTTTAACCTTGTTATTTTACTACCTTGCTAGTAGAATCTTTTCCCACAAATGATCGGAAAATCAGTAATGATAATCAATTGCCTTACCTTCCGAGCAATATACCACTATCTTTGTTATGCGAGTATCACATATACTTATATATTACTTAGCATCACGGGATGCAGTTATTTTTATTATTTTTATAATCTCTGGTTAAGATATTTCCGAGATAGTAACATTACAACTTTTTGGCCAGGACACCTCCAAGCATACTCCCATGAGTTCTGGCCATTTTACTAAGGGGTTAATGTTTTTTTCTTTTTTGCTACGTCTTTTTTCTTCTTTTTTAACCTTCCATTTGAATACAACCACAGTATGGCATTACTTTTGGTATGCCATTACTTCTGCCCATTACAACAATGGTGCTTACAGACTCACGGGCTCCCCTGGGTTCAGAGCGAGGCTTGTGTATCTGTGTTATAAGCGGTGATCCAGCACGTCACTCGTATCCCCATGATTACGTCCGCTTTGAGACGAAACGTCGGAGGAGTGATGTGCTGACGTCACCGCGAGTGTCAGCGTTCCCGAACGAAGTACGGACGCTTAGTGTAGCAGCCGGCCGGCCGCATTTTTTACTTTCTATTTTATGCACCTTGGAGTGCTCTTCTTTTATGCACCTTAGGGTGCTTTTTATGTGTTTATATTGCTCAATAAATACCCCAGCGGGTCCCATCTATGATCCCCTCTCGGTGTTTTTATTTTTTTCATCTTACGATCGTGTCCCCTGTCCACACATTGAGGCACCGGAAATCAGAGGGTCTGTAAACTGCTGTTCCCCGTTTGGAGATTCCAACACAGCAGTGGAAGGTGACGGTCCCACCAGAGGAATAGAGGACCTAGGAGGAAAAAGGCCCTGGCTGGGTATTAGCCATCTGCTGTTATTTCTCCTGGAGCTGGTAAGAGAACAACTTTAACGGTGGTGGATAAAGAACTTCTCTAGAAATCACACAGTCACTTTTGATTTGCGTATCACCTACACGGACTGCACAGATTTGTCCATCTTTGGAGTTCCATTGGACAATTCATAATCTACTTTCGATTGAACTTTTCTCTTCCTCACAGGATTTATTTTGAAATATATTTATATTATATTTTTTTGTTGAACATTTTCTTTTCACAGGTTTTTTCAGTAAAATTTGTCATTCATTGAGATATTATATACACACTTGGTTTGTACATATGGATATTTATCACATCATGCACATTTCACTTTTGTGGTGATTGTTTTTTAATTATTTGTGTTAATGATTTTAGCACACTTACTTTGTCACTGGTATTTGGTCTAGTCACGATCATATTATTTATTTGTTTTTTTTAGCGCAACTTTTTTTTTTTTTTTTTTTACCATAAAAAAAAAAAAACACTTTGAATAAAAAAAAAAAAAAAACAATATATAATCACATTTTTTTGTAAAATATGAAAGATTATGTTACGCCGAGTAAATAGATGCATAACATGTGCTTTACAATTGCATTTGCTTGCGGAATGGCACCAAACTATGGTACTTAAAAAATCTCAATAGCCGATGCTTGAAACATTTTTACAGATTACCAGTTAACATTTACAGAGGAGGTCTAATGCTAGAATTATTGCTCTCGCTTTGACGTTTGCAGCGATACCTCACATGTGTGGTGCGAACACCATTTACGCATGTGAGCGTGGCCTACTTATGCATAAGACACACCCCCTACCACACCCCCTTAAAGGAGAATTCCTTTATACAGTGGAACCTCGGATTACGAGCATAATCCGTTCCAGGAGAATGCTCGTAATCCAGAGTACACGCATATAAAAGCGAGTTTCCCCATTGAAGTCAATGGAAGCGAAAATAATTAGTTTCGCATTGACTTCGCATGCGGCCAGAGCCGGGGGGCGCCGGTGAGCCTCGGAAATGGCCAAAAAGGCCCAAGGACACCTCGGCTGACCTCGGCAAACCTCGGGAAGACTTAATTCCCGAGATTTGCTGAGGTCAGCAGAGCTGTCCTCGGGCCTTTCCGTGCATTTCCGAACGGTGCTGATCATCGATGTTCGGCTCGTCTAGGCTCGTCTCGGCTCCGGCGCCCCCCCACCTCAGGCCAAACGCAGTACTGCACACCACTTTGGCCTGAATCGTGCTCGTTTTGCGAGACAACACTCCTCCTCCCAGTACAAATCCAACCCCCTATTGAAATCCCTCCTTTCAGCACAAATCTTTGCCACCTCATCCCCCAAATCCCCTGCAAAAAAAATTCACCCCTCTGAGCACAAATCCTTTACCCCTAAAATGTCCCTTCCAAGTACACATCTCCCCCCCCCCCCACTTCAAATCCCACCTCCCAGCACAAATCTTCTCCCCCCTATCCCCATTCCAACACAAATCCCCCTAAATCACCACTCTTAGTACACTCCCTCGCCCCAAATATTTTCCCTCTCCTAGAACAATACTTAACCTCCCCCACCCCCCAAATCCCCCTTCCAACACAAATGCCCCCCCAATCTCCTTGTGGCGCCCCCCTCTCCACACCTCACATGATACCACAGTGCCCAGGGCAGCTGCCCCTCCTGCCCACCCCTTGCCCTGGCCCTGACTGCAAGAGGCTGATACCAAGGTCATTTTCAGGTACTGACACTGTATATTAAGCCCGGGTTCACACCAGTGCGGTGCAAATTCCAGCTACATTTTCTCACTGGAACTAAGTGGCCAAGAACAACCCCTGAAAGACAACCCCACACCATAAACCCCCTCCACCAAATGATTTGGACCAGTGCACAAAGCAAGGTCCATAAAGACCTGAATGAGTGAGTTTTTGCGGTGAAGGAACTTGACTGGCCTGCACAGAGTCCTGACCTCAACCCGATAAAACACCTTTGGGATGAATTAGAGCGGAGACTGCAAGCCAAGTCTTCTCATCCAACATCAGTGCCTGACCTTACAAATGAGCTTCTGGAAGAATGGTCAAACATTCCCATAGAAACATTTCTAAACCCTGTGGGGAGCCTTCCCAGAAGAGTTGTAGCTACAAAGGGTGGGCCAACTCAATATGGAACCCTACGGACTAAGACTGGGATGCCATTAAAGTTCATGTGTGTGTAAAGGCAGGTGTCCCAATACTTTCGGTAATATAGGGTATATGTAATGATGTTTTAATGAATACAAAGCTGCGTTATTTGTGACTTCTATATCTGGCTGGTGTTCATTTTAATCCGTCTTTGTATCTATGAACACTGAAATCCATTCAAAGCTAATGCCTGCTCTTTCTGCCTTACCATTATCTACTCGGATACAGAATTACTTCTATATGCAAGCATTGTACCGCCGTGAACAATTCCAACATTTTTTTTTTTACTTTGTAAATTCAATAGCTGCGCTGGCTCTGCTGAGCTCCGAGCAGGAAAGGCGCACAGCTGACAGTTATTGCCGAGGATAATTCAGTAAAGTGATTTTGGCATATGGGTAGAGAAGGCGCATCACCTTTTGCTTCGACCGCTTACGAGTCGCCTTTGCCTGTGCAGAGAGCTGCTGCATTAAGCTCTTGTCTGTCCTTCTATAATCACTTAAATCCTCTTTCATCCTCATTTACACACACACACACACACACACACGCGGTATTACAGCCATGATGGAGCACGGAGACAGGACTGCAGCACAAGAACAACAAAGATTTCCTGTCTTCTGCTCTCCTATAAATAACGCTAGAAAAATCCAGATTAATATTTTTTTTTGTGTGTGTGTCAGTGGGGAATACTGCAGACCAGATTTGCCAATTCAAGTGTTGACATACAGAAGGGCTCCTGTCTGAATAATTTATTTCCAATGCTTTCACTACTACAGCACAGCGGTACATATTTGCGATCATGTAAGTCCCTGCAGCTAAAGGAGCTTGCAATCTAATGATACTACAACGGTCTTATGCACCCTAAATTAACTCCTGTTGTCCCTCTCTGGACTCATATCCTTTTGTCCCTCTTTGACACACCTTCGCCCCAGGTTTGCCTTAAATTATATGTCTTATGCCCCGTATACACGAGCGGAATGTCCGACAGAAAAAGTCAGACGGAAGCTTTTCATCGTATATTCCGATCGTGGGTGGGCCTCACCTGACTTTTTTTTTTTTTTTTTCGAAAATTCTGACGGACCTAGAAATGGAACATGTTCTAAATATTTCCGACGGAACCAATTCTTATCAGGATGCTGTTCCGACGGACCAAAAACGACGCATGCTCTGAAGCAAGTATGAGATGGAAGCTATTGGCTACTGGCTATTGAACTTCCTTTTTCTAGTCCCGTCGTATGTGTTGTACGTCACCGCGCTCTAGACAGTCGGACTCTGGTGTGATCGGGTGTACGCAAGACAGTGTCAGCGAAATTCAATCGGAACTCCGTCGGAAAAACCTTCAGAGTTTATTCCGACGAGAAAACCAGTCGTGTGTACAGGGCATAAGGATACAGTAGGCAGCTTGCATCTACTGAAGGTTTAGTCTATAAAAGCAAGGCCCAGAGCG
The DNA here is from genome assembly GCA_028564925.1 of Lithobates sylvaticus. Classification (NCBI taxonomy): domain Eukaryota; kingdom Metazoa; phylum Chordata; class Amphibia; order Anura; family Ranidae; genus Lithobates; species Lithobates sylvaticus. Next base: position 145,422,023 of record CM053029.1, read on the forward strand.
AAGGAAAAAAATTTAAAAAATGTAATAAATAGCGCAGGGCAGACATGACCAGGTGAAAAGGGGGTGACAAGTTAGGGAAGGGTTAATAGGTAGAGTTTTTTTGCAGTAGAATAGGGGGGCTTTCCTGATTGGAGGTAGTGGTGGCTGGGTTTGGTTTTGGCTGATGTGATAGGGGAACCTCTGATGTGATGGGGGCTCTCATATATAGGGGGAACTTTCATTCTGTGATAGGGGAACTCTGTGGTATTGGGGGCCTCTGATGTGTAGAGGGGACTTTGATGTGATGGGGGGGGGGACTTCTGATGTGATAGGGGTCTCTAATGTGAAATAGGGATGCTGATGTGAATGGAGAACCCTGGTGTGATGCAGAGACCTCTGATGTGAAGGGGGGCTTCTGATGTAAAGTTAATTTCATCAAGATGGTTGTGTGTTTTTCCCAGGAAAAGGTTTCCCATTGATAAATAAAGTTTAAGTTTTACGTTTTTTTATATTTTAACCTGGGTTGCCTTGAGATTTTCCATACTTTTATAGGGTGCCGTGACTGAAAAAAGGTTGAAAAATGTTAGTCTAGGCCAGGTAATGATTTATTTTTTTTACACTCAGCCACAGCTGAATAGAGTTTCTTACAATCTCCATAACTCTTACTGTAATGGAGTTACATTAATGTATAAGAAGATACCAATCAGACACCAAACACTCATAATTTACAGGGTTCATACGACTATTAATACATATGGAACCTCCAGAGGTCATATTTGATACGATCTATATCATATTTGGTGTCTAACAAATCGTAATTTCATTCTGATAAATAATAAGTTGGCTGTTGGATTGTTAAATCTTGTGCAGCTTTCACCTTTATAAAGGGGCCCCTCTTTGGAAATTAATTATCTGCGGTCTCTTTGACCAGAGAAGTGGCAGTGGTTCAACCTTAAAGCCTGAATATTTGTGCCCCAAAAAGTGTTCCTCTTTCCTATTTTAGAAAGTTGCAAAGTAGGAGCCAGTTCTTATAGTGGATATAAATGAAATTCTAGAGGTTTATGTTACTTGGATGTTTTGCAGCTGAGTGCACATTTCAAGGTGTGCTAAAGGTGCTGCATTTCAAAAATTGGCAGATCAATCTGGTCTTTTATTTTCTACAATGTTTCAGGCACAAAGAGCAACAATAAATGTAATGTCTATGTGCTCCTGACTGAGGCAATAGGCCCCATTAATGTTTTTTTTTTTCATTGAAAGGTTCTTTTTTACAGTATTTCCAGAACGACTGACAATATGTTAACATTTACATAAAAAGGGGTATATTGTTAAAAAAAAAATGTCAAGCTATCTATGCTGTGAAACCTCAGGACGTTTTTACAGAAGCTGTTAGGGGCGTTTGGTATTTTCTTTAACTGCCTCTAAAAGCCCCTCCATGTTAGCCTATGTGTCCATGCACACATAAACTGTCAAAGGCCTTTGGAGGCATAAGCGTTTAGGGGCAGTAGAAAGAACTGACAGCCTGTGCTTCCCAGAGCAGTAAAAATGAAAAACACCAAAAAACGTGTCTAAACGCGTCAAGCCGCATTTGACGTTTTTACATTATAGGGAGTGTTTTTAATGAAAAACGGCAACGCCAAAAAACGCTTGGAAAATGTGGGAAAACGTGCAATAACGCTAATGTAAAAATGCAGCTTAATGTGAAAAAAACGCTGGCATTTTTAAAACGTCCTCTGCGCGTAATCCCTAACATTTACTACTTACTAAGCATGCATTGACTTAACATGAAATTATATCTGATGTTAGGTCCACTTTAAAAGTTTAAATGGGGTACAGGTTATACCCTTGGAAAGGAGGTGGAAGATATTGGGGGTAGGTTTCCCCAGGAGCTGCGCTTCCCTCTATGATGTCATTGAATCTGTCCCTATGGCTCTGTGTGTGGGCTCTGTTTAGTATATTTTGCTAATATAGTAAAGTGCAATAAATATTCCTGGATTCCAGAGAGCCTGTGTGTGGGAAACATGAATATTCTGTCAGTGTGTGCCTTTGCTCGTCACCCACATTGCCATTTCCTGTGCAATTAACCGCTATGCAAAGGCTTTCGGTGTATCAGAGAGACATCTCCGAGATTTTCCAGCATTTTTTCTCCTGAATACGGCTTTATGTACAGCAGAAGAAACGTATAATTAGTGAAAAAATAATAATCATTTGAATCAGATCTGGATGTATGTACCACTACCAGATGCATCCTGACATGGAAAGAAGTGTGAATGATCGGCTGTATAGTGTTTCTGGGAATATGCAGAGAGAATAGGCACTTCACCGCAGAGATCTCCTCCAGGCACTTGTGAGCAGTGGTGGAGGCTCTTGTAGATTGTGCCGATTACAGGCTCTGGGAAACCGCTGATTTGTATGCAATAAGTAAAATCTTCCTCCAAGTAAGTGGAAAAATTACCTCTCACTACAAGAAGTGGGGATTAGCAGGAGAGAGGCCATAGTGTATGGTCATGTGACCAGATTTTATAAAGAACAGTCAGTCTTATGCTAATCCATCCATGCAATCTCTCTTTCCACAGCATATCTTCGTTCCTTCTTCGGTTTATCTGTCTAAATATTACTTACACTCTTATTCATCCATCTGTAAACAGAAATCTTTCTCCCTCCCTTCCTTCATTCTTTCTTTCATTACTTCCCTCCTTCATTCTTTTCTCTTTCATCCTTCTATTTTTGCTTTCTTGTCTATTCATATGCTACTTTATATACTTCTTTCTTAGGTCTATCCGCCTGGTGGCACGTCTTACGGTTTCCTTTCCTTCCTTCATTCGTTTCTTCTTTCCTCCTTCCCTTTCTCCCTTCCTTCCCTCCTTCTGTCCTTTCTTCCTTCCTTCCCTTCTTCTGTCCTTTCTTTCTTCCTTCCTTCCCTCCTTCTGTCCTTTCTTCCCTCCTTCTGTCCTTTCTTCCTTCCATCTATTTTTTTAATTTTCTCTCTTTCCTATTCATAGCCTTTCCTTCCTTCTTAGGTCTCTTTGTTTTTCTTTCTTTCTTTCTCTTTTTCTTTCTCTTTCTTTCTTTCTTTCTTTCCTTCCTTGTATCCATCCCTTCCTCTATTCTCTTATCCTTGTTTAATTTTTCCATTCCATGCCTTTCCTTTCTTCTTAGTTCTATCTAATATTTGTTCTCACTCACTAATCTTACTAATATCTTTCCTCCCTCCCTTTCTCCCTTCCTTCCCTACTTCTGTCCTTTTTTTTATTGCCTATTTTTTTATTTTCTCTCTTTCCTATTCATATCCTTTCCTTACTTTATTTTGTCTCTCTCTCTCTCTCTCTCTCTCTCTCTCTCTCTCTCTCTCTCTCTCTCTCTCTCTCTCTCTCTCTCTCTCTCTCTCTTTCTTTCTTTCTTTCTTTCCTTCTTTCTTTTGTCATCTTTATTTCATTTTTCTATTCCATGCCTTTTTCTTTCTTGTCTATCAAATCTCCTTCTTTCTTTCCTTTTTTTCCCTTTCTTTCCTTCCTCCTGGAAACTTGACAGCTGAAAACCGACAGTGAAAAACGCCCGTTTTACAGCTTTTACTTACTGAGTTTATGCGAGTTTAGCAGCGGTTATGAGCGTTTGATGTTAGAAGCGTTTTTTAAAGATAACCCCAGGAGACCCACCATAATTCTCACAATGCAAGTAAATTATGAACTATTTCAGCCATTCTGTGAGAGAAGAGAGAGCAGTGTGCTTGTAGATGGCTGTCTTATATTTAGTGTTTTCACTATGGATCCAATCATGAGAATGTGAGGAAATGCTCCAGATGTTGCTGTTGCTGAGGCTCCGAAGACGTAGACAATTGCTTGAGAAGACCAGAGTTCATCACTACTGGACTCATCCATTGATATAGGTGCCAGCATGTGGTAAAATTTGTGTTTTCCCCACTGCGCCAGTCTATCCCGCCAATATCCTCCGACACCCTCACACCTTTCCCCACCTATCTAACCCTCCATTCTTTCCCTACGGTCTCACCACCCCCCTTACCACGCTCCATCCCCACCCACATATAACTTAATACACCTAAATCTGGTTGTCAGCTGGCCTGTCAACCATGAAAACCACCCCAAACGCCTACTATACTCTCCCGTGAATAATCTATCACACCACTATCTATGTTCACCCATCCTTATACAGAGACTCCCCAACACAACTGCTATTACCTCAAGAAATCAGCCTTACTGTCCACCCAAAAATTAAGCCCCTCCGGGCCTACAAACTACATAGCTTGCTTGTATTCACTATACAATATATGCTACCTTGCTGGCTCTCCTTAAAAACACCATAACTCTTCTACATAACTTTTTGTCGTTATAGCGAGATTGAATGTTAACACAATGTTTTGATTTACCTGTACTTCCTCAGGCCAATGGGCCCATACAAAGTCTGTTATTGTACACACATCTGACTCTGTATGTATACCTTAAACATCCTCAATAAAATATTATGGAAACGAAATTTGTGTTTTTTTCAACATTTTTATATGTTCAAAAATGATCAGAAATGTTTTCCCTTATAAAAACGCTTATAAATGCATATGCGCATAAATGCGGTTTTACATCGGTTACAAGCATTTAGTGTTTGAAATGCCAGTAAACTACTGTTCTGAATGCGATTTTTCTGCTTTCAAAAAAAATGGCTGTAACCTCAACTGCCTCTAAACTCCTATAAATGACACATAAGATAACATAGAACATAGAGGCGAGTTCAGGGGCTGCTTAAAAAAACGCCAACTGCTCCTAAACTTTAGTTTAGCAGCTGGAGTGTCCATGAGGCCTCATACATGTTCAATCTTCTTGTACAATTTTCCTTTATATTTACCAAAAAACACCTAATATGAGGTCAAAACTAAACAACACTTTAAATTGTATACAATTAGGCAGACCCTTGCACTACATAGTTGAAGGTAAATCTAAAGAAAATTGTAAGAAAATTGTAAGAAAATTGTATAATGTATGGCCAGCCTTAGTTCTATCTAATATTATTTCTTACTCACTAATATCGTTCCTCACTCCCTTTCCTTTTTATCCTTCCTTCTTCCCTTCTTTCTTTTTTTTCTTGTCTATAAACTTTCTTTCTTTCTCTCTCTCTTTCTCTTTCTCTCTCTCTCTTTCTTTCTTTCCTTTTTTTTCTTTTCTCCTCCTTTCTTTCCTTCCTTCTTAGATCTCTCTAATGCCGCGTACACACAGTCGGAATTCTCGTCGGAAGCTCTGATGGTTTTCCCGTCGGAATTCCGACAGAATTTCGCTCAAACTGTCTTGCCTACACACGGTCACACCAATTTCCGACGGTCAATAACACCACGGCATAAAACACATTCGACTGCACTATAAAAGGGAAGTTTAATGCTTCTGAGCATTGTTTCCGAGCATGCGTCTGAATTTTGCGTGTCGGAATTGCATACACACGATCGGAAAATCCGATAGAAAGGTTTTCCGTCGGAAAAATTAAGAACAGGTTCTCAATCCAAAGTTCGTCGGAAATTCCGACAGAAAAAGACTGATGGGCATACACACGGTCGGAAAATCCGATGAAAAGCTCCCATCGGACTGTTTCCATCGGAAATTCCGACCGTGTGTATGCGGCATAAGATTTCAAATGGTTTCCTTTCCTTCTATTTCTGAATACTTTTTTTTTTCTCTTCCTTGTCTATTTATTTTCTCCTTTCAGTACTTTCTTTCTTCTTTCCTCCATTTTTTTCTAATTTTCCTTCTTCCCTCCCATTTCCCTATACACGCGCACACACTGGGTGCAGTCCTCATTAAAAGAAGGTTTTCCTTTAGAACACTGGTATGCAATGCTGACCCTGCGTGTGATGGAAAATACAAGTACTATAGATATGGAAAGCATCCAGAGATGAAGCACTATCTCTAGTTTAGTGAGAATGTGCAGATGTGGAGAAGGCTTTATCTGCTGTCAGCTCCTACAGTGCTGCACAGTCTCTATATCATATAGCTCAGCACACAATGGCTGCCGGCACATGGCCTCCACCTGAAGAGGATTTCCCCTACAAGGAGTGATCTCTCTGTTCCCGTCCAGAATAAATGAACTGGGTTTTCTACATATAGTCAGCTAGGAGTCGCATAATGCATTGAGACAAGGCACTGATTGAAATCCTTATTTCATTTAAGGCGAAACCTTCCTACCTCGGTCGTTGTGTAAATTGGGAATCCAGGAGCGCGATTAAGCCCTGCAGAGCCAGAGAGAGCGGTGCCAGCAATCCATTGAAAAACTTCCTGCAAAAGAATAGAGCGTGCGTCAGTATTTAATGCACCAACGTCACATGAATAAACAAGCAATAAAACAAATAGAATACTGTATATTGCTTAATGAGACTTTGGGGGTTATTTACGAAAGGCAAATCCACTTTGCACTACCAGTGCAAACTACAAGTGCAAAGTGCACTTGAAATTGCACTGAAAGTGCACTTGGAAGTGCAGTCGCTGTAAATCTGAGGGGTAGATCTGAAATGACAGGGAAGCTCTGCTGATTTTATTATCCAATCATGTGCAAGCTAAAATGCTGTTTTTTATTTTCCTTGCATGTCCCCCTCAGATCTACAGAGACTGCACTTCCAAGTGCACTTTCAGTGCAATTTCAAGTGCACTTTGCACTTGTAGTGCAAAGTGTATTTACCTTTAGTAAATAACCCCCTCTGTCACTAGCCTAAATAAATTACAGTTAAAAACACACCAAAATCATTTAAAAATGCTTCTACCTTCTGTGAATTATGCACATCATAGCCTTCCCTCGCATTCCCTTGCCACGTCATAACCCTCTCCTCTTCTGGTAGTGTATAAATACTTGCTTGTGCTGGCCCAGCCCTTCTGCTCCTCCCTATATAACCTTTTATGTAGCAGTGTGGAGGAGTGAAGAGGAACACTATAGAGCAGGGGTCTCAAACTGGCGGCCCTCCAGCTGTTGCCAAACTACAAGTCCTCTGCCTGTGGGAGTCATGCTTGTAATGCCTTGCAATGCCTCATGGGACTTGGAGTTTCGCAACAGCTGGAGGGCCGCCAGTTTAAGACCCCTGGTATAGAGCGTCATTGAGTGATAGCTCTGAGTCTGCTGGGGATGCTGACATCTTTTCCAATATGGCGGCACCCAGCAGCAGTTTCAGGGCTTTTTATTGTCTACACGAGGCAGGCTTTTACAGGTAAATAGCATGCATAAAATATGTTAAATGCACATATAATCTTCATGTTCTAACTGTTATGCACTTCACTTTTTGTAAAGAATAGTGCATGAACTGTTGTGATGATGCACTAATGTTTTCTTTACCTATACATATTGTTGTATTTCTTTGCTTCAAATAAAGCTTTTGGGGGAAAAAAAATGCACATATAATGTTAGTTTATTGGTGATCTGATGGACTGAAAAGTGTTGGGTGCTCGGAGGGAGATCTATACTGAGGGGGTTCTCTGCTGGGGGGGGAAGGGGTCTGTACTGGGTAGGGTTTGTAGTGTGGTGTGGGCTGGGAAGGGTGGTGTGTACTGGGGAGGACTGTACTGAGAAGGGTCTGGGAGGGGGTGGTCTAAAACGAAGGGGGGGGGGGCTGCTAGGGGTGTCTGTGTTGGGAAGGGGGGCTTTTTGGGCTTTTGGGAAAAAATACGTACTGGGTGGATTGGGTCTCTTGGGGGGGGGGGGGGGATTTGTGTTGTGGGGAAGATTTCTAATTGGGGAGGGATTTATTTTTTATTGTACTCTGTATACTGTCCTGTGCGTGATGCACATCTGACTCCTAACTCCTGCAGTCTCTGCATAATGCACTCCTGACCGCTACACCCTCTGTATTACACACTCCTGACCACTGCACCCTCTGTATTACACACCCCTGACCCCTGTACTCTCTGTGTTACATACTCCTGACCTGTACTCTGTGAGATATACACTTTTGAGGCTTACCTTCATTGACCTACATATCCCTGACCGCTTTACTTTGTGCAATATACACTCCTGAGGTCTGCACTTTCTGCATTACAAATTCTTGAGCCCTTCACACTGAACTCTGTATATTATGCACTACTGTGCCCTGCACTCTGTATGTTATGCACTCCTGATACCTGCATTCTGTATGTTATGCACTCCTGATACCCGTACTCTGTATGTTACGCACTCCTGATACCTGCACTCTGTATACTATGCACTCCTGAGCCCTGAACTCTCACGCCTAAACCCTGAACCCTGTTTTCATGCACTCCCAAGCTCTGCACAATAGACACTACATGAGAGATTTACTAAAACTGATGCACACAGAAATCAATCTCAGAGAGGGGTGGGGGCCGTTGGTGAGGGCCGTCCCCCGCCCCCCTCTGACGTCATGGGGAAAGCCATAGGGAAGTCCCCATCAAGTCCCCGTGCGTCAGAGGGGGCGGGGTCACCAGGTGGCCCCACCCTCCGTTATAAAAGAGCTGTCAGAAGAAGCGAAGCCTCACACAGCGGGAGCCTCCCATTGCGCGGAGCGGCCCGACACAGAAGAAGAGACGCCGTGGAAGAAGATGCCGGACGAGAAGACCAGAACAAGAAGAAGCGGATCAGAGGAAAAAGAAGATGGAAGAAGAAGATGGAAGAAGAAGAAGAAGAAGATGGAAGAAGAAGATGAAGAAACTTAAGGATGAAGAAAGGAAGAAGGAAGAAGACCAGAAGAAAGAAGATGAAAGAAGACTTTAACAAAGGAATTGTCAAAGACCGTCTCCCGTCATTTTTAACATTTTTGTCACTTTTTCGGTGAAATGGTAGGGGTACTTTTGTACCCCCTTACCATTTCACACAGGGGGGGAGGCCGGGATCTGGGGGTCCCCTTGTTTAAAGGGGGCTTCCAGATTCCGATAAGCCCCCCGCCCGCAGACCCCCACAACCAATGGCCAGGGTTGTGGGGACGAGGCCCTTGTCCCCATCAACATGGGGACATGGTGCTTTGAGGGGTCACAGACCCCCAAAGTATCCTCCCAATGTTGAGGGCATGTGGCCTGGTACGGTTCAGGAGGGGGGGGCGCTCTCGTCCCCCCTCTTTTCCTGAGACCTGCTAGGTTGCGTGCTCGGATAAAGGGTCTGGTATGGATATTTAAATTTGACGCAGAGTTCACCTTAATAACCATAGCAGACCTGAAGGGCCTGGTAATTGAAGTTGGGGGAACCCCCATGCTTTTTTTTTTTTTTTATCAATGACTTTCAATGAATGACTGTTCTCTGTATTACGGGAGCCAACAATTCATTATAGCCTCGAGTGATTTTAAATACCGGTAGTTTTTTTTCCTGCAAAAATGACACTTTGTGCAGGGACAGTTCTAAGCACGGGAAACATGCGCCCTTTTACAGGCATACTATACACACCCCCCAGGTATGAAATTTAAAGGAATATTACACTTTTAATTGTTTTTTTTTGCATTGATACAAGTCCCCTGGGGCAGGACCCAGGTCCCCAAACACACTTTTTATGACAATAACTTGCATATAAGCCTTAAAAATTAGCACTTTTGATTTTGAACGTTCGAGTCCCATAGACTTTAATAGGGTACTAAAGTTCACACGAGCTTTAGGTCTGTTCGCAGGTTCTGGTGCAAACCGAACAGGGGGGTGTTCGGCTCATCCCTACTTCTGACCACTGCATTTTTTACACTGGGCTTTATATGACTTACTTCAGGCCACTGCACTCTAAGTACAAATGATATAACCCTAAAGTTTTCATTAAAGCGTAACCAAAGGCAAAAATACTTCAGCTTCTACTTCTATTGATTAGCCAGCATGAAATGATGTCTCTCCTGTGTATGCGTGCATCATTCATGCCTGCATACAGGCACTATGCCAGAAATGTAAACTGAGCTGCACATGCAGTACAATCCTGTCACCTCCCCACCCCCAGCCTGTAATGACTAGTAAAGGAGTAGCAGAAGACTGATCATGTCGTCTTTCTCCTCTTATGCCCCATACACACGGTCGGATTTTCCGGCGGAAAATGTCCTATCGGACAATGTTGTGTGAAATTCCGACCGTGTGTAGGCTCCATCGGACATTTTCCATCGGATTTTCCGACGGACAAAGTTTTATTTCCTGCTCTCAATTTTTCCGACAACAAAGTCCTATCGGACTTTTTCCGATCGTGTGTAGCGAATTCCGACGGACAAAGTGCCACGCATGCTCAGATCACATTACAAGACCAAAGCTATTGGCTACTAGCCTCTACGTAGTCCCGTCGTAGGCAACAAACGTCACCACGTTCAGAATGATCGGATTTTCAGACAACTTTGTCCGACCGTGTGTATGCAACACCAGTGTCGGACAAAATCCGTCGGAAAAAATCTGATGGATTTTGTGGTCGGATTTTCCGACCGTGTGTACGGGGCATTAGTGTCTGTTTCTTATCAGCATACAACAGTATCAAAAGTTGAAAAAATACAATAGCTTATACCTTACAAGCCAAGCACTAGCTATAACTAGTTTCCTGACAGTAATCTCCTTACTTGTAATAAACATACATATTCATGTGTGAGACCTTATTTAATAAAACGTGTGGGAACTTTCTACAATATATTCGTCTCCAGTGATTTTAATTATTCAGCTCCTGCTTTGCCCAGGGGTAAGTAAAACATTACACGGTGATGGCGGTATGAAGTGGAATTGTTAGTGTTATGTTGTCTAAAATTCACACATCTTTAATTAAGTTGCAATCAATAAGTAATTTATTATTTAGGCAAGGAATCAAATGCAGTAATTAGGTGTCAGTAATAGTTATAATAAAACAAGAAAACACATCAAGCTATCACTGTCTCTGAAAAGTTCCCTTAACAATTGAAACTTAGATAGTGTTGAATTATCGCTCATCATTGTTCATGAACAGATGTAGAATGGGCTTCAGTTGGCTGTTGGGCTGCCTATCAAGTCTATTGGTTAAGCCCGGTATACACACTGAGCTTTTTTATTTGTTCAACCCACATCAACACAAGAAATGTGGATGTAGGGATCTTCCCCTCTGTATCTTTGTATTCTGACAGCAGGGAGAAATAGAGATGGTAATGGTCACCAGGAGAAATAAAAAGGGTCACCTCACCCAGTGCGGGCACACAGAACCTCTGAAACCCTGCCAGGGGTTCTGATCCTTCCCCACCCTCCACCCTGTTTGGGCTACAGCTACACAAATATATTATCCATAGCTCCCAACTGTCCCTGATTTTGAGGGACTGCCCCTGATTTGGAGCAAAGTCCCTCTGTCCCTCATTCCTCCTCATTTGTCCCTCATTTTGGTCTGATCTATATAGTTGTATATAAAATGCACTTTTTATCTATCAAAAAGTGTTTTCCAGCCCTAAACCTTTCATCTGATTTCTAAATTGCTGCATTTGTAGATTCCAAAAGCCAATATAAAGGAATAGTGGTGGTAAAAAAAAAAAAAACAAGCACTTGTGGGTTTAACCAATCTTGTTTTTTTGTACAATTTTCCTTTAACCACTTGCCGCCCACCATATAGCAGAATGACGGCGGCAAAGTGGTTTCAAAATCCTGACCGGACGTCATATGACGTGATCAGGATTTTGAGCAGTGCCACATATCAATGCCCATCAGTGCCACCTCATCAGTGCCACTTCATTGGTGCCACCTCATCGGTGCCCATCAGTGCCACCTTATCAATGCCCATCAGTGCCACCTCATCAGTGCCACTTCATTGGTGCCACCTCATCGGTGCCCATCAGTGCCACCTTATCAGTGCCCGTCAGTGCAGCCCCATCAGTGCCCATCAGTGAAGGAGAAAACTTACTTATTTACAAAGTTTTGAGACTGAAACAAAAAAAATAAAATACCAAAAGACACCAAAAGAAATCTCTATTTGTGGTAACAAAATTATAAAAATTTAGTTTGGGTACAATGTAGTATGACCTCGCAATTGTCATTCAAAATGCGACAGCGCTGAAAGCTGAAAATTGGTCTGGCCAGGAAGGTGTCATATTGAACTGTATTGAAGTGGTTAAGGGGGCGTGAAAAGGGGTGTGTCCTATGCCTGAATACTTTTGCTGATAGGTGTCTATCATTCCCATCTCAAAAAGTTGGGAGGTATGTATTATCTGAAGTTCAATCTGAAATATAGAAAATATAAGCCGCACTCCAAAACTGAGCTCTTCTTATTTGCATTTAATGATTGTCAAAAAGACTGCATACATTCATGTCTCCACCCGAAACCAACCTTGATGCATTTCACGACTGTTAGCTTGCTTACAAGGATAGGGGAAGGATATAATTCACATTTTTTTTAAAAAAACTTTCAATTTTCACCTTTTTGACATCCTCAATGGATCCCTGTGCATCTCTATATAATGCAGGCAGACCATGGCTGGTGGGAGGAGCCATCACAGTATCCTGCCTCAGTACTCCTATCAAGAGCTCTCAGCCCTAATGTAAGTTGGCTGACTCTTGGGGCTCTTGTCCTTACAGGTAAATATCAGTCTGGAGGAGTCCCAAGGCAGGCTGTATTTGCATGCAGGCCACCCTAGGTAATGCCCACATACAGGACTGCTGTTAGAAATCACGGGGCCCCATACAGCCTACCTTTGTGCTGGAAGTGACTGAGGACATGGGTTCATCAGTCCTTTTCTCTGCAGCCTCAGCTGCGCAGGTGAATGAACTGCAAGCACTCTGAGGCTTCTTGCTTATACACAAACTGAAGCATAGTAAACACAGTTAACTATGTTTCAGTGATGAATGGACACAAGAGGGATTGGTACTGATCACTCACTGTGTTCATTCAGAAAAGGAAGGGACCAATAAATTATACATTTACCGGTCCCTTCCCCGCTCTCCATCCTAAAACATACCCCTATGTGCCCACAGCAGCTGCGAGGAGTGGAGAGGAAGAAAGCTGGCAGCGCTGCGGGGAAAAGGGGCACGCAGGAAGGCCAGGACAGTAGATGGAAGGGGCGCATGTGCTAGAACCAATCCCCCTACTGTGAAGCAGGAGGGAGAAAGGGGAGGAGCAGCTGACAGCATTGCAGTGGGAGGCAGAAGAGGATCGGTCTGCAATAAGACAGTACAGCCGGCCTTCCTGCTCAGCAGGTGCCTGGGCCCACCTTTTGAACTGATGGGGCCCGGGCACAGTACAGGAGGACTGGCCATAGTGCCTTATCAGCGGGCTTGCCCACATATAATGCAAAGTCTTCATGATTGAGAGAACTGAAATCCAGTGAATAAAAAGGGCGGGCCAAGGACAGTCAAGCTTGGGAGGATGGCGTAGATAATACTGGGCATCCTCCAGCCAGTAAATGAGGCGGGCTCCACCGGACTTGCTGCAGTTTCTAATGCACATTGTGATAAGCTCACAGTGTGCAGTGAAAGCAGAGTTACCAATTTCAGTACAGAAGACATCCAAAGGGAAGGTTGGAGTTCCGATTCCAGTCTAAAGATACAAAACCTTCTTGACCACAACATTATTTTAATACGTTACCCATAACAAAAAAAAACTAGCATTTTGACCATATGCAGATGTGAATTCAATGTGAGTATGACTTTTTTTTAAAGCAAAAATATTTCTCACCACATCCGGCACAGAAGTGCTAATTGGACCTAGTTACAGTACGGAAGGGACTGGGAAGGCGTGCGATATTGATCCCGGCACAGCCAGATACACAGGTGACTCTACTGATATGCGGCGGATGTGGGCACAGAGCTTATAAGTGGCGCTCTCTCGGGATCTGTCGTTCGTCAATTAGGCTTCTGGGAACAATTCAGCCTAAGTGTGTGGTTACATAAATACATCACGGAGAGTGCAGCTATGTACAAGTGTGTGCCAGCGGGATCTGATTCCTCGGCTATTAAACACAAACCATCCCTGCCCTTCGCTGGCAATTATGCCATCCCTGTAGACTCAGCAACTGCGGCTTTTAGCAACCAACCTTAGGCTGCTTTCCTGGAAAAATTACAGATTCTCATTGACGCTAATGTTGGTGTTTGCACATTGCACTATATTGTCTGAAGTACATATGGAGGCCACTATTGCTTCTGAAAATACTAAATGCTTGGCTTTATCTGGCTTCAGTGCTTCTCAATCACAAACACAGAACAGGCATACAGTAAAAAAAATCGGAATTTCTTATATCTTTCTATATCTATATGTTCTGTTAATATATCTCCCACTGTGACTTGAATAGGACCTATCTTTAGATATACACTAACCGGCTACTTTATTAGGTACACCTGGCTAGTACCGGTGTTGGACCCCCTTTTGCCTTCAGAACTTCCTTAATTCTTTGTGGCATAGATTCAACAAGGCGTTGGAAAAATTCCTCAGAGATTTTGGTCCATATTGACATGATAGCTGCAGATTTGTTGGCTGCACATACATGACACGAATTTCCCATTCCACCACATCCCCAAGGTGCCCTATTGGATTGAGATTTGATGACTGTGGAGGCCATTGGAGTCCAGTGAACTCCTTGTCATGTTCAGGAAACCAGTGGTGAGATGGTTAGAGCTTTGTGACATGGTACATTATCCTGCTGGAAGGAGCCATCAGAAGATGGGTACACTGTAATCATAAAGGGATGGACATGGTCAGCAACAACACTCAGGTAGGCCGTGGCATTTAAATGATGCTCAATTGGTACTAAGGGGCCCATGGTGTGCCAAGAAAATATCCCCACACCATCACCAGCCTGAATCATTGATACAAGGCAGGATGGATCCATACTTTTATGTTGTTTATGCCAAATTCTGACCCTACCATCTGAATGTTACAGCTGAAATTGAGACTCATCAGAACAGATTTTTTCAATCTTCTTTGTCCAATTTTGGTGAGCCTGTGCGAATTGTAGCCTCAGTTTCCTGTTCTTAGCTGAGAGGAGTGTCTCCCGGTGTGATCTTCTGCTGCTGTAGCACATCTGCTTCAAGGTTCGATGTGTTGTTCATTCAGAGATGGTATTCTGCATACATTGGTTGTAACGAGTGGATATTTGAGTTACTGTTGCCTTTCTATCATCCCAAACTAGCCTGCCCCTTCTTCTCTGACATCTGACATCAACAAGGCATTTTCGTCCACACAACCTCCACTCACTGGATATTTTCTTTTCGTACCATTCTCTGTAAACCCTAGAGATGGTTGTGTGTGAAAATCCCAGTAGATCAGCTTTTGAAATACTCAGACCAACCCACCTGGCACCAACAACCATGCCACGTTGAGAGTCACTTCAATCCTATTTCTTCCTCATTCTGATGCTCGGTTTGAACTTCAGCAAGTTGTCTTCACTATATCTAGAGTTTGAGTTTCTGCCCTGTGATTGGCTGATTAGCAATTTGTGTTACCAAGCAATTGAACAGGTGTACCTAATAAAGTGTCCAGTGAGTACATTTTTTTATTTAAGTGCATGCATGCATGCAGGTAAGTGTAATGCCCCGTACACACGATCGTATTTTCCCAAATGTTGGATGTGAGCTTGTTGGCTGAAAGTGTGTATGCTCCATCGAACATTTGTTGTCGGACTTTCCACCAACAAATGTTGGGTAGCAGGTTGTCAAATTTTCCGCCAATAAAACTTGTTGTCAGAATTTCTGATCGTGTGTACACAAGTCCAACGCACAAAAGTTCATGCATGCTCGGAATCAAGCAGAAGGAGCCGCAAATGGCTATTGAACTTCATTTTTCTCGGCTCGTCGTACGCCCTGTACGTCACCACGTTCCCACGTTCGTAATTGTTGGCCAACATCTGTGTGACCATGTGTATGCAAGACAGGTTTGAGCCGACATCCTTCAAACAAAATTCCACGGTTTTGTTGGCGGAAAATCCGATCGTGTGTACGCCCCTTCCAGGTATTTATTACCTCTTGTAGAGGTCAAAGTTCACTCTCTGACAACACCTTCATCTGCTTTTCTTTCCAAAATGATGGAGTCATCTTTGTTTAGTCATCATCCAGGGTCATCATCTACATTCTGGATGGGCTGTTTTTTGCTGTGATCACATATAGCGACAAAAATGAGCTTGATTGCTGGATTCACAAATTTCATTCCCCCATTGTGATCCCCAATAATACACAGACAAAGTGTCATGGATCCAAAAATGGCAACAGCACCACTTTATTTAACCACAATAAACAATTACCAAATTACCCACCATAAACCATTACCAAACCCAATAAATGACTCAACAACTGTTGGATTCCAGAAAGGAGTCTTTGGTGTCTGTGGTCTTTGGTGTCTCTCTACTGACTTGAGGACAGCTCCAAGCTGACAATTTTCAGTATTTCCAAGGAACAAAGTCCCCTGTAAAGAAAGCCAACAACAAAGAGGGGTCCACAGACCCTCCAAAAAAAACCCTAACCAGCCAAGCTGCTCTTTCTTTAATGACATACTATAAATGAGGGAGGGTGGGTGAGACAACTTTATTCTCTCGTCAACACTTCCAGAGTAATCCCGACAGCTTCTACCCCTGCAGGTCTTCGTTATCGGCCTCCAGTCAAATAGGACCTCTTGTTCCTATAATAACATCTTACATTTTAGGATACATTCACACTTCAGCGTTGACATCTTCAGGGGTTTTTTTTTTATGTCTTTTGCACATTTTCAGGCTCAAACTTTTTTGTTTTAGACAATGGAAAGCATTTTACTAGTAGGAGACAGTTGTTAGATACCAAAATGCACGAAAAATTCAAATTTTTTCAGGTTCTCCTGTTGGAGTCTATTGGGGCCAAAATGATTTTTCTAGCGTAGCCCTTAATGAAAGATGGATATTTTGAAAAATAATTCTGTTCCTGTATATTGTTAAATGCCAGGAATTTATAAACACAGTCTCATAAAGCTACTGAAAGGTGCATTTTAACCCCACAAAATGTTACTGCTACATTTTTGGCACTCATATGGCTTTTATGGAGACACCCACATATCTGAAAGTCAGGCGGGGGCAGTATGAAGAGCAATCAAAGAGGAGGAAAAAGGGGGAAAAAAAACCTTTGAAACTGGATATCAGCATCTAATTTTACAAAAAAAAAATAGGGCTTTATTAACACTTTAAACAATATCTTTTTGTTACAGAGATGTAATAATTGGTAATCAGTTTTGGCTGAAGGGAACCTTTGTGTGGTTTGTTACATGTGCCGGTGTCTTTCCCAGGACTCATACTAGTGTACCCCCCGCTTTCCATATCTCCGGGATGCCATCATTAAGCTTTCAGGAATGGTTAGCAGTGTGTGAGGCTTTAGTGAAATCTGCTCTGACCTCTAGCAGGTTGTAACAGGAGCTATTATTGCTATAATGGACTAAATTGACTGATTTTGTGCTCTCCCCCCCTCCTGTGTTGGTTGCTATAGCGATAGGAGAAAAGTTTTTTTTTTCCGAGCAGAGCGGGGTCTACGATGTAGGAGGACACAGGTACCGTCTCTAGCTTGTAAGACGCTCCAGATGACAGTGACTCATTCACAGGTTAATTAAAGCTCCGTCTTATTTCATCTTCATTGCAGCTCCATAGGAGACATACTAGTGGCAGCATTTAAAATGATATCCATTCACATCCAATTAACTCCCCTATAAATCATTTCTTATCGGTGCCATTGTGTTTTTTTTTTTTTATTGCTAAGTGTAATTAGATGTCGTCAATGTATTTTGTGGTGCTTTACAGAGTATACAGAGGTCGGAGGTAGGGACCTACGACTTGGGTGTGTTTTAGTTTCAAACTCATCATGTAGAAGACGGGACCAAGGGTTCTCAACTGGAAATGTTACAAAACTGATGAAAAAATTGCCACATGTGTGGCCAGCATTATAGCTCATTCAAATAGGTGGCTAGATGTGGCATTCATATTTAGCTAAACTTCACATGTGGGCACAGCAGTTGTCTGTGCTATGGCTGCATGCAAACTGGACCATCAGCTATGGAACCACCAGAAACGCCAGTCAGAAGCTTCATTCACATGTACTTTAACCTCTGGTATGTGGGGATAAATGTGAAAAGCAGTGGGATCAGCCATTGGCAAAAGTATCTGCTGGCTCTTCACACACAAGATGTATGTCAGTGTTGCCAACCTACCAGATTGAAATTTACTGACACGACACCCAAAATTTACTGGCACAGCCAAGTTTTTACTGGCATTTCCAAACATTACAAAATTACAGTTGTAAGTGCAAATTTCAGTATTTAGGCTACAAATAAGTACAATATGCAATTAGCAATGTGATTCAAGGTATATATTAAGGCAAAAAGCATATTTATTATTTTATTTTAAATATTGTAAGGAAGTGGCTCAGGGACAGGACTCGGGCAGGAAATTAGAATGGGCAACACACGCACATGAAATATACTCTCACAGTGACACTGACAGCAGTGTGCAGCAGCATAGATCACTAACACGTCCCATCCATGCCAGGTGGTCCCTTCAGTCCTCTCCAGTCCAAACAGCATTGACAGTCCCGCCCCCCACTTGCCTTGCTCCCGTCCCACACACCTGCACACAAGGCTCTGGCCACTCTGCTTGGCTTCCTTGCACCATGACATCACACAACATACTCAGGCACTGTCTCTGCCACCCGAACACACTGTAGCAGGTACTTGGATGGTCCTGGCCGGCTCCGGAACTGAACTGCAGTTGCCCAGTTCCAAGCCAAGCCCCACGGCCATATTTTTTACTGGCAACCTTTTCCTCTTACTGGCATTTATTGGCAGAAAAAAAGTGACTGTTTTTTATTGGCTGCCAGTAAAAATACTGACAGTTGGCAACACTGGTTGGGCTAGTTTTTCTACAGGCAAGAATCACAGATTATCAATGGAGGACACCTGTCTAAATAAGTCCTTATATTTAGGTTAGATCAATGGCGTTAGCAGACGCTAGTCTACATCAGGCCTTAACAAAGGTCCCTTAGTGCATTCTATCTTGATTCTGTAATGCTCAAGTCCTGGGGAAAGAGGCTTTTTTTTCCCCAGATCTCATAGGTTGCATTTGATGCCCTTACCATTAAATATTTCAAAAAGACCTTTAAGTGAAATGACCTTTTCTACCAGGTGCACCTCAGCACACATACAAGAATTGACCTCTTACTGGGCGTTCCCTTTGTTGCCATCAGAGAGGTAGCAGCCTAGGACCAGAACAAGGTCCATCCACACTATATTTTCATCATGGATCTTTTTCTTTGATGGAAAATGCACTTTACTGTATATCCATCAGAACCAACGTTCACTATTGGTCCAGTGCTATCATATACACAACAAGGGCATTTGTGAACAATCACGATTCTTTCGTGTGAAACGCATCAACTAATCATCCTTGCAAGTTTGTCTGGCTTATGACAATAAAGAAATGTCAACAGCATCCTTTGGATTCGAGTGTGCAATCAATGTCTTCTCTTCTTGCTATCATATACACATTGGGAGTTTAAAGCCCCGTACACACTTTGAGAAAAGCGGAAGAAAAATTTCGTACGAGGCACGATCATTCGTTTTTTTAATATAGTGTGTACACAACATTCGACATCCGATTCCGACTTTGCAAAAGAAAAATTCCCGAAGGGACAAACCCAAATTTTTTTTTCTCGTAAGCGAATGTTTAATGTGTACCGTTTTCGTATGGTTTTCATATGAGAAATATCAGATACAAAAGACTGCACATGATCAGAAACAACAAATGACAAAAAAAAAAGGCCTTTGTTGTACGAGAATTTTCGTACATTATTTCTATCCTCGGTTCTGACTTGCTGTGAAACATTGAGGAAAACCAGCCGATAGTTTTTCAAATTTTCTTATAGAGTGTACCCCACTCAGAGAAAGGCCTAAGGTTTTGATTCATAGTTGGAGGTTCTGGTTAGCATGAGGTTTTCTTCAAAGTGCTCAGTTCTTGAAGTCTATTTAAAGCCCAAAATTGTCTTTTGTTTTAGACAAGTAGTAGTAGACAAAAATTTGAATCCTTCTCGTATTTCCCCCACGGACTATAGTCAGCATTACATAAATTGATGGAAAATCCTAAATTTTACAGCATTGTAACAGGAAGTCAAGGGAAATTGTTCAGAGGAGACATCTGTCTTTTGCTCCGTACACATGGTCGGATATTCCGATGGAAAAAGTCAGATCGGATTATGTCGTCGGAAAATCCGATCGTGTGTGGGCTCTAGCAGACTTTTTCATTCGGAAACTCAGACGGAAAAAATTTGAGAGCAGGATCTAAAATCCGATCGGACTTTTTCCAATCGTGTGTAGAGAATTCTGACGCACAAAGTGCCACGCATGCTCAGAAGAAATTTGGATACGAAAGCTATTGGCTACTGGCCTCTACGTAGTCCCGTCGTATGTGTTGTACGTCACCTCGTTCGGAACGATCGGATTTTCCGACCGTGTGTATGCGTGTATGCAACACAAGTTTCGGACAAAATCCGTCTGAAAAAATCAGACGGATTTTGTGGTCGGAATGTCCGACCGTGTGTACAAGGCATTAGGCTGATGACACACAGGCGACTCTGACTATAGTGATCCTGGTGGTGACAATTGGTCTAAAGCGCCATTGCCAGGTGTCTGTTTGCCCCTATGAAATCACTACCTCTGTAGCTGAGGCGATAAGATGTCAATCCTGTTGCTAGTGATCAAGATTCAGCAGCGTTCGGGCCAGTGACGGAGAGACATCTTGCTGCATCCAGCTACAGAGGAAATAATTCAATAGGGACACACAGGCAGCCTTTTTAGCGATCCCGCTGTTGGCAATTTGTTGCCAGCGATAGACACATCAGTATTTCATCATCAGCCTCAGAGGGGATGTCCTCTTGCTTTGAAGAGACTTATCTTTTACTTCCTGTTGTGTCTTCAGCCCAGGCAGTGAAGGCAAATTTCCCAAATAGAAACACAGATTTTTTTTAAAAAAAGGTAAAAAAAAGCAAACAGGGGCTATAAAACTTTTCCACAACCAAAAAAAGTCAAGTTTGGCTACTGGCAAATTTTAATATTACAAATAAAAACTCTAACTATTAAAGTGGTAGTAAAGCCTTTTTTTTTTCACTTGTACCTACAGTTGAATACTTCCTTAAAATGCATTGCTTAGGAGATATTTACACTGCATCCAGCCGGTGACGTCATTGGCACATGCGCTCTGAAGGGACGGCATACCCGTGCTGTCCAGAGCTCTGTGCCGCTGCTGTGACTCTTGCATGCATGCGTGGGAGTCAGATTGCGGCTCAGCCAATCAGACGGCTGGAGCATGCAAACCCTCAAGAAAGACCAGGCAAAAATGGAAGCTCTGTCAGTGGTGACAGCACGTCACTGGAGGGCTTAGTTCTAAAGTAAGCGTGTTATAATGTGCTAGTATGCAATTCATACTAGCACATTATGCCATTGTTTTGCAGGGTTGTTTTTTTTTTCTTTTAACCACTTCCCTACCCGCCCATAGTCATATGACGCCCACAAGGTGGATCTCCCATCCTGGGTGGGCGTCATATGACGTCCTCTCCTTCCCGGCCGCCTGGGGGGCGCGCGCGGCTTCGCTCGGGACCCGGTGCGAGTGGGTGGGCGTCATATGACGTCCTCTCCTTCCCGGCCGCCTGGGGGGCGCGAGCGGCCGCCGGGCACCCGCGATTGCCGGTTAAAACAACGGGACCGTGCGGGACCGTGGAGCTGTGTGTGTGTAAACACACAGCTCCACGTCCTGTCAGCGGGAGAGGAGACCGATCATGTGATCCCAGTACGGAGGATCACTGATCGGTCTCCTCCCCTTGTGAGTGCCCTCCCCCCACAGTTAGAATCACTCCTATAGGGAACACATTAACCCCTGCAGCGCCCCCTAGTGTTAACCCCTTCCCTGCCAGTCACATTTACACAGTAATCAATGCAATTTTATAGCAACGAACGCTGTGTAAATGTGAATGGTTCCAAAAATGTGTCAAAAGTGTCCGAAGTGTCCGCCGCAATGTCGCAGTCATGAAAAAAAAAAATCGCAGATCGCCGCCATTACTAGTAAAAAAAAAAAAAAAAAAATGCAATAAATCTATCCCCTATTTTGTAGACGCTATAACTTTTGCGCAAACCGATCAATATACGCTTATTGCAATTTTTTTTACCAAAAATATGTAGAAGAATACGTATCGGCCTAAACTGAGTAAAAAAAATGTTTTTTTTTTTTTTAAAATTGGATATTTATTATAGTAAAAAAAGTAAAAAATTGTCGCTCTTCTTTTGTTTATAGCGCAAAAAATAAAAACCGCAGGGGCGATCAAATACCACCAAAAGAAAGCTCTATTTGTGGAAAAAAAAGGACGTCAATTTTGTTTGGGTGTAACGTCGCACGACCGCGCAATTGTTAGTTAAAGCGACGCAGTGCCAAATCGCAAAAAGTGCTCTGGTAAGGAAGGGTGTAAAATGGCCCGGTATTGAAGTGGTTAAAGGATATGGTTTACTACCGCTTTAAAGCAGAAGTAAACTTAGCTTTCCTCGCCATTATGTTCACCGGGTCTTTTTATGGGCTTGGAATCTTCAGTCATTTTTATTGCCCAGGCCAGAATGATGTAACTACGGTACATGTGCAGGAGGAATACATTCATTCTGACACCGAGCTATGCCGAGAATGCGCAGCTCGTTGTACATTCTAAAGAAGATTGCGAACAGACATAGCAACGCTTTTCTGCAATACAGAGTCTGCCTGCTCACAGTTTATACATTTTTAATTCTGCTTTAATTGTTTTTAGCACAATATTTTCCAACTAAAGAAAGAAGACTATATATAATGCGTTACATTGTATATGGTGTTTTTGTACCTTTTCCAGGCGCATGATAAGAAAATAAAGCCCGTTGTTTAGAAAGCAGAAAATATAAATTTCCCGGCACTTCTGCAGAGTTGAATTCATTGTGCTGTGTGTGGCCATTCCTGACACCAGCATATTATTAAGGAATAGGCATGAACCAGGAAACTAAAAATCTGCTCCTATAGTGCGCAAAAAACTTTCTGTGCTCCGCTTTGATGCTGGAATATCTTCCTTTTACTGCTAGAGATGAAATACTCCGCTACCTGCAGACGAGGCTGAGTGTAAAACTTTAATGAGCTGCTGTTTGCTGAAATCTGCCAGACAAGGCTTATAAACACCTCTCCATAAATTGACAAGATACCTCGGCGTTGTATTGATTGTTTGCACTTCTCTCAGTGGTGGATAAGCGTTAGGCCCGCAATTGTCAGCAAATATGACATTAGCTGTTCTTAAGGAGCCAGGTCCTCAAAATTGACGGCGCTATATAAGTACCTGAAATAATAATAATAATAATGAGCACGAAGAAGTAAATCATAATGGTTATCTGTAGAGGTAGTTTAGATATTTCTGGTGCCTATTAGACTGAAAATTGAACTTCCCTTCAGTCTTGCACAGTTGTACAGAATTCACTTCATCTGGAGCTCCAAAATGGACAGAGTGAAGAGAGCGGTTATGTTCAAGGAACCCCTCAAGGGCGGTAAGGGCGTGCCCGACATCGCCACCCTACTGAGGGTGTTCTTTGCCTGTAACTGCATCCGCAGAACATTGATTGACAGAGCTGTAGACTCTGGCGGTAACTCCATGTCCCGTTTTTTCCTCCTGCCAATCTGGAGGTCCCTTGGATGGGACAAATGGGACAGCTCCATCCCCTACAACTGGGACACTCCTTGGTACTACTTGGACACTTTCAAGTTTATTAAGGAGCTGGGGCTACATGGAGTGAAGCCCGACTTGTGGAGACCGAAAACTATCCACAAGTTGATCAGAGCATCGGACATCGTCGAGACCATTCCAGGCCTCCCTTCAGCCACTTGCAAAGTGGTCTGGAGGAACGTTTCTTCAAAGAGACTCACCAACAGGCACAAAGATCTGGCATGGATGGCAATCCAAAGGGGGTTGCCACTCAGGACATGTATGCATGCCAGAAACCTGTGCAGATACAGACACTGCCCCTTTTACATCATCCAGGAGGAAACTGCTTTGCATGTTTTCTGGGAGTGTCCCTTTGCACAGGGCCTGTTGAGGGTCCTGGAACCTGATCTCAAAGACTTTGTACCACAGACTGCAATCACACACTTCGGTGTGTTGAACGGACTATTCTGTGGGACACACTCACAGGAGGACATTGACAGTGCCTGGCGGGTGCTGTGTTGCTTAAAGGACGCTGTTTGGTGCGCCAGAAAGCGCCTCATCCACCAGCGGGAGAGGATGTCCATCGAGGACTGTCGCAGACTGGTTCACAGCCTGCTCAGAGACTATAACTTGATGGACTTCAAGGAGGAAGAGGAGGTCTGAAGATTTCCCCTTCCCCCCCACCCCCCCCTCCCACTCTATGTATCCATGGGCAGTTCAATAAAGCTTCGGGCCTGTGAACTCTTTTCCCCCTCACCACCCCCCCCCTCCCCACTCCTACCCCCTCACATCACACCCGTTGCCTATTGAATTGCCATTGACAGAAGACAACAGACGAAGAAAAACGTTAAATGTTATTGATGTAATGCTTACAGGGTAATGCGGCGTCATGCATGATGTGATGTTTCGGGGTACCAGTACTCTGCGCAACACATCAGGCATCATACCGCAGGATGAATGTAATTGAATGTATGCTTGATGATGAATGTACCCTGTTCAAAGTATTTGTTTTTTGTATATTTTCTTGCAAAATAAAGTATACATTTTCAATCAAAAATTAGCTGTTCTTAAGGAGCCAGGTCCTCAAAATTGACGGCGCTATATAAGTACCTGAAATAATAATAATAATAATGAGCACGAAGAAGTAAATCATAATGGTTATCTGTAGAGGTAGTTTAGATATTTCTGGTGCCTATTAGACTGAAAATTGAACTTCCCTTCAGTCTTGCACAGTTGTATAGAATCCAATCCTACACTCTGATTTTACTGCACACTGTGAGCTTCTCATGCATTAGATACTGCAGTAAGTCAGATAGAGCCCACCTAATTTCCTGGCTGGAAGACATCTAGCATTATCTCTAGCCCTTACCTCCCCAGCCTGTCCTTGACCTGTCCCATTGGATTTCAGTTCTTTCAATTATGGAGGCTCAGTATCACATGTTTGCGTTACCTAGTGCAGTCTGTATGCTCCTCTCCCTTGACCAGTGCCCCCAATAGCAAGCCACTTATTATTGGGGCACTGGTGTTTCCATAAGACACATAGAGCTGTGGCTTGGCCCCGCCCCTCACTCTCTCCTCATTGGCTCACTGGCTGTGATTGATAGCAATCGCAGCCAATGACTCCCACCACTGTCTTAACCAAACTGTGTCCGGGAAATCGGAACTGAAATGTTGGCAAGTATGGAAAGTATGTTGTTTCAAAAGCTATTTTCAATCGTTTTAAATCTGCATCTTTCATTGAAAGAATACCTGGGTGCCAGCAATGAAGCTTCGTTCAGATTCTTCTTGGTATAAGAAGACAACTGACTTCCAAATAAGCTTGTACATTGTCAATCTTCTCATATGATCCTCTGGTGAAGGATCATTATGCAGGCATGGTCCACCGTTGTCACTATCAGAAGGCCAGGACAGGAAATGGCTGAAAAGGACTGGAATAGATCAGCTTCATTCAGATGAGAAGAAGGATGTAAAAAGATAAAAACTAGTACTTTATGGTAAAAAAAATATTAGCAAATTGGATGTCATCTAGGTAGAATTTAAATCAACTTTGAACCATCACCCAGACTACCTTCTGAACTACTAGTTGCCTGGTGGTTATGCTAACCCTTTGGCTTCATTGCTTTCTGAAATCCTGATCCAGAACAATTCTCAAGGTCTAGTTCAGCAGAGTACTGAAACCAGGGGGTGATCATTACCACTCTGGTAGAGGTAGGCCATGACAGCTTTTGTATCTTTTTCAACTCCTAATGATATAGTCGTTTGTCTCTTAATATAGCTAGCTTTATGGCAAAGGAAAGGTACCCTTTAAGTGCCTGCAGTTTAGGATGCAATCTGCCAGCAAATCTGGGTATCTTTATCAGTCATAAAATAAATTGTGGCAGAACAGTAGAGAAGAGTTTATTTTAGCGGGTGTAATCTGATGCGTTTTGCCTGCTGATTTAAGACGTGATATTCATCACTGATGGCCGTCTGTTAAGTCTGGATGTTGGAGAGGGAAGAAAACTGTAAGGAGACGTTATTCCCTGGAGAAACCTCCGTACTCAACACTCAAATGCCTCGACCCGATAGGATGCAGCTGGTTGTAAGTTAGAGGGATCATGCACACAGTTCTAGACCATAAACCCAATTCTGTAAACTGTAAGGCTGAGTTCACACTTGTATATTCTCTTAAAATGCATTTAGGAGGTGATCAAGCTGCTTCCTAGATGCATGTTTTTTTTTGTTAGTTTTTTTGCTGAATGGCAATTTTCAATGGGATTGATGCCTCCCACAACCATGTAGCCCTTGTCTATATAGGTAAGGGGCACCTGTAGAAAAAAAAAAAAAACTGTGCAGCTTTGACCAAAGTGGAATAATGTCCTTGCTATAGGTGTAGGCCATTTACATACCTCATGAAGCCTGACTGAAACTCCCAGAGATGGCATCATCCTGTCCTGCCTTGTTGCTAAGGATGTTGCTTCACCTGTGGTACTGTTCACCTTCGCCATCGTAAGAGCAAGCCCTCAAATGCTGAATTCAGAGCTACTGCATCAGGGGAGAGAAAGCACGTGTGAGGGGGTTTAAATCACAAAAAGAGCTCACTCCTGTGATGGTGGGGATGAACAGTAAGAGCTGGGAGTCTCTTAGAAACATCCTAGCAACAAGACAGGGTGGGATGATACCATCTCTGGGAGTTTTCCAGTCAAGTTTCATGAGGTATGTAAATGGCCTACACCTATAGCAAGGGCATTATTCAACTCTGGTCAAGGCTGCACAGTTTGTTTTTCATTTGTTTTGCTCTACTTATCTGCATAGGGAGGTTTTTGGTAAAGGGAAACTATGCCTTTACGCTTTTGTGGTGTTTCTGGCAGATATTGTCTGTAAATGCATGGCAGCTTTCCACAAACAGCACTGGTGGCGATCCATTTGTTGGAGATATGATGCAAGGGGTTTCAAAGTCAGCCTTTCGAAACTTGACAGGCATGAGTGGCTGAAAAAAACAGAAGTCACATCAAAGCCGCACTGTGCAGGTTCTGTATGCCATCAAGAATGGAAAGGGTTATTGGAGCTTTTTGTGTTGCTGCTATGTCAGGAAACATATTTGTGCTGTACGCAGGGAGCAGATGTCTGCCAATCATCTACAATCGAATCTTCCTTCCTGATTGACAGCTCGTGTTCTGCAGGAGAAACAAGCAGCAGCAGAAGGAACAGAGCCAACGAGGTCAGTGCTGATCTTTGTGTGTTCAGTAAAACACTGTGACCTTTGTGATGTAAATCAGAAAAACTCAAAGTTATATTTTATTCCTTTCTCATGTTACATGTCATATCTATATGCAAAGACAGCCAGCAACCGGTAGCTATGGCAAAGGGATCTTACAGCTAAAATTCCAGAGAGGTACAAGAAACAAGGGGGACGTTCGGTCCATCAGTGTCTACGAATGGGTAAAATAACAATTTTATCTTTAAAATGGCCCTTGTACACAGCCCAGGAGACTCTTACTGCAGTTATAGTACTCTAATTATCACTTTCAAGCCACTTCACCCTGTAGAGGTTGAGAAGCACAATCTAAAGTGTTGGTCCAGACCTCCATTTGATCAGCTCTATAAAGCAGATTTAAACACTAATGGAATCACACTTAGTTTGCTGAATTACCATGCATTATAAACCATGGCATTTTTTAATAGAATAATTGTTTTCACAGTTTTTATCCTTTGTTACATCTCGGTGATGCTGATGTCCAGCAATAGCGACACAACCTTTCCAAGGGATGGTTTCCTTATGGTCACAACAGTGGACAAAGCCTGCGTAATGTGCCCTGAAATGGCTACTTGTTATCTCCATTGAAAGCCCATACTACAGGGTGACAAAGCACAATTTGGAGACTTGGACCGAGAAATGCCACTCTATAACAGGAAGTGTTCCAACAAGGTCATGTGTGGCAGAATCACCAGATATTAAGTCAATAAATGCTGCAGATTAATTATTTTTTTTTTTTCAAGACTTCAACATATTAAAGACTATATGAGATTTGATTGATTATGTTTGCATCTACTTTAATTAGAGACTGCAAGGCATTTCCATGCTAGCCAAAGGATATTATCCTGCCAGCATATTTTGGATCTGACCAATGATCTCCTTCTAATTGCCCAGTGTAGCTCTCTGATTAGATTGCCAAACCATCTCAGATACTCGATAGAGATGCCAAAGATTAGTTTGTAATAAATAATTTTGAAACGTTTTTAAGATGTTAAAAAGGGGGTCATGCAAATTAAAACTGAAATTTTAGTATTTGGTGGATGCTGGAGAGTTCATCATATGAGGAGATGACGTTGTCATCAGCCTTCATCCCTATTATTTTATACAAAAGAGAACAGGGAGACGGGACTTTAAATGAAGTACAGTAGAACCTCGGTTTACGAGTAACGTGGTTAACATGTGGCCCGTGGAGCCCTCTGATGTGGCCCACAGAGCCCTCTGATGTGGCCCGCGACCTCCTGCTCTGGGATGGAATAGAATACTGTTATTAAAGGTCAGTTTATTACTAAAATCACAGTGTATATATGGGCATATCTGTTCTGCAGTGGTTACTGGGCTGCTTTCAAACTGATCTGCATGTGCAGAGCAGTTTACCTGCGGGTTACCTGCACTGAGCCATAGACTTCTGTTATTACCTGAGAGTTTGGTGAGCTTTCTGAAAGTTAACCAAACCTGCAGAATATAATAGAAGTCTATTGCAAAGTGCAGGAAAGCCAAAAGTACATTGCGTTTCACCCGTGGTGCGGGTAAACCGCAGCACATCAGTGTGAAAGCAGCCTTGGGCCCCTTTCACATGGTCTGACGGTCCGACCAATTGGACCCTCCATTCACCTTTAAGCAGTAGCAGACATAAACCGACTTGCGTCCTACCTCCAATCCAATAAAAAAAAAAAAATGAGTATAGTGGGCTGTGTCCGTGTCCGCTCTGCATATGCAGAGCAGACACGGACATGTCATCCACCCGCTCAGCTCATTGTGGCCCACGACCGGTTACCAAGTCGCTTAAGTGGCCCTCGCTCTTCAAAAGGTTGGGCACCCCTGCTCTACATATAATTAAAATGTATCTTTTAAATGGTCTGGTTCTTTAAAAATCCATTGTGATACAAAGGCTGGAGGTTTGAAAAACATTTGAAGATTTTTTTTTTTTATCAAGTAACTTTTTATTAAGATATATGTAAAAGGTACTGATTATTGATTCACTATCTTTGATAGTGTTGACCAGTAGGTTAAAGGGACATTTTAATTTGGTTTGTCTTGTGTCTTGATTCCTTCTCATAATGCTTTAATGAAAGTGTCACTTTTTTGGAGCCTTAATTATTTATTTATTCTTTCATATAGAGAACTAGTTAGGGAGCATGACACCATCATTTGGTCTTGTACTAATGGCCACTATTTTTGGGTGATACTGGAAACTGGTGAAGGGGACACTTGACCATGGGAAGCCAAAACATGTTTTACAATGCCAAGATGTGATTTAATTTGCCCTTGTCCAGGTAAAATAATGACATGGACACTCACTAGATATTGGCTTCCCGTCTCAGCTGGGGTTACAATTTAATTAAAGACTAGGCAGTTAGAACACCAGGGCCAAGGTATTACAAGGAGCAGATCAAGAGAGGGAGGACAATTTAAATAAAGGAGGAAGGACGTGTCAGCAAGGGACAGCTGTGAAACTGAAGTCCTTTTTTAATAAAGTACTGGGAAACACTCATTCTGTGACCTCCTTGTTACTTTACACTATTCAGGGGATAGTCTGCAGGAGATCCAAACTCAGGCTCAGCTTCAGTTTTCAGATCTTTGTCATAGTGTTATCATTTCATCGCCCTTCACACAGCTCTCAGCTGTATCAGTAATGCATCTTATTGTTATATATCCAGCAGAATCATTACATTGGTTCCAGTCTGTGGAAATAGCTATGAGGGATATTGTTCAAAATATATAAGATGGCTCAAGTCAAGTCTGTTTACTGCCTGACACTCTATATTGAGGCCCCTGACATCATCAAAGGGCCACACCATACCTCCCAACATTTTTAGATGGGAATGAGGGACACCTACTAACAAATGTATGTAGGCATAGGACACACACCCTGCCACACCCCTTAAAGGAGAATTAACCAAAAAAAAAAAGGTTAATTAAATCCACAAGGATTTTTTTTTACCACTACTATTCCTTTATACTGGCTTTTAAAATTTACAAATGCAGCAATTTAGAAATTGGAGGAAAGGTTTAGCACTGGGAAACACTTTTTGAAAGATAAAAAGTGCATTTTATATACAACTATATAGATCAGACCAAAATGAGGGACAAATGAGGAGGAGAGAGGGACAGAGGGACATTGCTCCAAATCAGGGACAGTTGGGAGCTATGCCACACATAAAATTAAATGAATGTAATATAACAGAAAGTTGTCAGACTCTAGACATACACCAGCATATGAAAACAAAGATGATCCTTGGTGTACTGGTAAATGTGTACACTAACTTCTGATGTTACCAGTTTCCAGCTGGCTATTGCTGCGGTGCCTATTTATTTCTCAAACAATCAAGGAATGTGTGTGATGGAAATATTGATTGTTTTACACCAGGATATGGTTAAAGATTGCAGATATTCAACAGGAGATGGTTCCGGGGCATGCTACAAGAGATGGTCAGAGACTGCAGATGTACATCAGAAGATGGTTAGGGGCATGCTACAAGAGATGGTCAGAGACTGCAGATGTACATCAGAAGATGGTTAGGGGCATGCTACAAGAGATGGTCAGAGACTGCAGATGTACATCAGAAGATGGTTAGGGGCATGCTACAAGAGATGTTCAGAGACTGCAGATGTACATCAGAAGATGGTTAGGGGCATGCTACAAGAGATGGTCAGAGACTGCAGATGTACATCAGAAGATGGTTAGGGGCATGCTACAAGAGATGGTCAGAGACTGCAGATGTACATCAGAAGATGGTTAGGGGCATGCTACAAGAGATGGTCAGAGACTGCAGATGTACATCAGATGATGGTTAGGGGCATGCTACAAGAGATGGTCAGAGACTGCAGATGTACATCAGAAGATGGTTAGGGGCATGCTAGAAGTGATGGTCAGAGACTGCAGATGTACATCAGAAGATGGTTAGGGGCATACTACAAGAGATGGTCAGAGACTGCAGATGTACATCAGAAGATGGTTAGGGGCATGCTAGAAGTGATGGTCAGAGACTGCAGATGTACATCAGGTGATGGTTAGGGGCATGCTACAAGAGATGGTCAGAGACTGCAGATGTACATCAGAAGATGGTAAGGGGCATGGTAGAAGTGATGGTCAGAGACTGCAGATGTACATCAGAAGATGGTTAGGGGCATACTACAAGAGATGGTCAGAGACTGCAGATGTACATCAGAAGATGGTTAGGGGCATGCTACAAGAGATGGTCAGAGACTGCAGACAGGCAACAAAAGATAGCTAGGGGCATGCTAGAAGAGATGGTTGAAGACTACAGATGTGCAACAGGAGCTGGTTAGGTGCATGCTACCAAAGATGGTCAGATAATGCTGATGTGCAACAGAAGCTGGTTGGGGGCATGCTAGAAGTGATGGTTACAAACTGCAGATGTGCAACCAGAAATGGCTGGGTTCATGATACAAGAGATGGTTAGAGACTACAGATATGCAACAGAATATGGTTAGAGCCATGCTACCAAAGATGGTCAGAGACTGCTGACATGCAACAGGAGATGGTTAGGGGCATGATAGAAGTGATGATCAGAGATTGCAAGTTAGACCCCTTTCACACTGAGGGCGTTTTGCAGGCACTATAGCATTAAAAATAGCGCCTGCAAAATGCCCTAAAACTGCTGCTCAATGCACTCCAGAGTGAAAGCCCGAGGGCTTTCACACTGGAGCGGTGCTCTGGCAGGGCATCAGATAAAGTCCTGCCAGCAGCTTCTTTGGAGCGGTGAACTCTCTGCTCCTTCAATGCTTCTCTACCGCTGCTCCCCATTGAAATCAATGGGGCAGCGCTGCGATACTGCTGGCAAAACGCTGCCCCGGCGGCATTTTGCGGGCGGATTTAACTGCTTTTCGGCCTAGCATGTGGGGTTTAAAACCACCCCGCTATCGGCCGAATAGCGCCATGGTGCGGTGTGAAAGGGCTCTAAATGCATTCATTCTGTGACCTTATATACAGTTGTGTGAAAAAGTGTGAAAGTTGTGTGAAAAAGTGTTTGCCCCCTTCCTGATGTTTTTTTTTTTTTTTTGCAAAATTTCTCACAATTAAATGATTCAAATCATTAAACTAATTTTAAGGACTTGGTCTTCACATCTGAGAAAGTAATAAATGACTGCCGCAACCTTCAACTTCCACTTGACCCATAATCAAAACTTCAAATTTTAAACTTTAACACCTTCAACCAACTTTAAAGAATATATATCTAAACACAAAACCAAAGGCAGCGCTTCCTGCTGATTAAAGAGCCCTAGCTATGACTCAACAGAAGGTATAGATGACCTCTGGAGAGAGACCACTGCTTCCACACAGAGTGCAAGGTTCCTTTTCTGCAGCATGCTGGCAGGGGACAGGCTTTTCTACTTAGAATGTGTTTCACTTCCAAGGAAAAGGAACTGTAACACATTTTGTTTTGATCCACTTGAAATGTAGTAAGCTAATTTAAACTAAAAAGATCATTTGTTAAAGTAGTGGAAGTAAAGTAAAGTGGAAGTTGAGGCCGATAAACCTGAGGTTTACAATGTTGCTTCTCCCCTCCTCATACATACTGTAGCTGCCTACTGCTTGCAAAATATCTGTGTGCAAATACTTTTTGTTATCTTCTTCAGTGTAGTGACATGAACACTAAGCTGTGATTTTCCTTTGCCAGAGAGTGACTTGACAACGGGGCTGAATTCCCAGAGCTGCTGTCACAAGCTGGTGTCCATTACCCCCTGTAGTACTAGTCGGTGCTCCTGGCAGCTGCTCTCTGACACAGGGAAGCTATTTTACAAACAGCATTCAGCATGGGCATGAGGAGGGGGGAAGCAATGTTTTAAACCCCAGTTATATTACCCTTTATGTCCACAAAATATTTTAACTTGAAACCAACAAATGTCAGAAAAAGGTTTAGTGTTTAACCACTTCAGCCCCGGACCAATTGGCAGCCAAAGGACCAGGCCCTTTTTGCGATTCGGCACTGCGTTGCTTTAACTGACAATTGCGCGGTCGTGCGACGTGGCTCCAAAACAATATTGGCGTCCTTTTTTCCCACAAATAGAGCTTTATTTTGGTGGTATTTGATCGCCCCTGCGTTTTTTATTTTTTGCGCTATAAACAAAAATAGAGCGACAATTTTGAAAAAAATGCAATATTTTTTGCTTTTTGCTATAATAAATATCCCCAAAAAAATATATAAAAAAACATTTTTTTTTTCCTCAATTTCGGCCGATACGTATTCTTCTACATATTTTTGGTAAAAAAAAATCGTAATTAGAGATTATTGATTGGTTTGCGCAAAAGTTATAGCGTTTACAAAATAGTGGATAGTTTTATAGCATTTTTATTAATATTTTTTTTTTACTAGTAATGGCGGCGATCAGCGATTTTTATTGTGACTGCGACATTATGGCGGACACATCGGACATTTTTGACACATTTTTGGGACCATTGTCATTTATACAGCAATCAATGCTATTTAAATGCATTGATTCCTGTATAAATGACAGTTGTAGTGAAGGGGTTAACCACTAGGGGGAGGGGAGGGGTTATGGGCTGTGACGTGTGTGTTTTTTTTACATTAGGGGGCGGGGCTGACGTCTGACGTCATTGATCGGCTTTCCCGATGACCGGGAACAGCCAATCAATGACAGGCAGAGTAGGAAGCGCGGGGAGAGGTTTGTTTACACATACCTCTCCCCGTTCTTCAGCTCTGTGACCCGATCGAGGGACACTGGCGGCGCGCACGCAACCCACGGGCAGGCATTTAAAGGATCACGTACAGGTACGTGATTTTGCCTGCCCGTGCCATTCTGCACACGTATATGTGCATGAGGCGGTCGGGAAGCTGTTAAATGGTTAAACTTCCCTCATTTACACACCAAACTGTATTCCTTTGATCTAAAGGACAAATCGTTACAATGTTTATACTTCAGTTGCACTGCTAAAGAAAGTTGATTCTTGGCAGACTGCCCGTTTTTTTCCCCTTTCTTTCTTTTGATGCTGTTGGCTTCAGCAGAGCAGAGAGAATTCTCTGCATAGAAAGAATCGGGAAATACTTTGTCAAGATCGCAAGGGGGAAAAAATTGCGATTTCGATTCTTAACGACTAATCATGCAGCTCTACACACAATCACTTGCATGTTGCACTGGTGCAGTCTTTTAGGTGTTAAAACAGGCAGTAAGGAGACAGTATATTGCCTCCTCACTGCCTTTTAAATACACTCTGAAAAGATCCACAGCGGACTGTTGTTCAGAGGTCAGCACTTGTGTAAATGGGTCCTGTAAGCCAGACATCTAGCATTCTAATTAAAAGGTCATCATTAGCAGCCCCTGGATCCCCCTTAGCAAAGGCTTACTTGTTATGTAAGGAAAAATAAACTTTGAGGTGAAATCAGAGTTTGAGAGTGAAAGACTGGAATGAAGATGGCATTATGGAGTTAGAATATGTTGAACATCTTTATTTTGTCCTCCAACACAGCAAGATAACTTTAATTAGAGTTAAGTTTATTCCCATTCCCCTTGCTCTTATTCATGTGCTGTCAATGCAGTTCAAGCCGCCTGAAGCAATTCATGAACTTTGCAAAAGCCGACACATCTGTGGTCCTTTTGGCTTCGTAACCCCTCTCTTCTGCTTGCGTACCATCAGTCGACCTGACAACTGAGCCTGGCCTTTGAATGTCACCCCGCGTATCACCCCGCGTATCACCGGAGTTGAGAATGTCTCTTTCAGTGGTTTGTAAGTCTTGCAGAAATTCAGGCTCACAAAAAAAATGTGTCAACCGTTTCTTGTAGTAGACGTAAACTCTAACTGAGTGGCATTCCGTTGGCTAAAGCACTGTGTATCATAAACAACTGACATTTAGTTTTTTTATAAAAATCCTCTTTTCCATCCTTTGTTACATTTCAATGCAGCTGATCTCTTGCTGCCTCTTCATGTCTACCGGCACTCCAGCAATAGCTGCATGGCATTTCTCAGCACGGGTTTACTGATGGCGGGAACCGTACTTACGTTATGTGTGTTGAAACCCATTGAAAGCCCATGTACAACTAGGAGACAGGGACAGAGGGCTGTCACCTTTTAACAAAAAAGTGCCTACAAAAAGGATCAAAATAAGGAAAATAAAGAGAAATACATAAATACAATAAGTACAAACACATACAAATGCATTTATGTATGTGCTTGTACTTATTGTGTTTATTTGACTATTATTATTATTAGGTGTTGAGTCAGATGATGAGAGACCAAAACCTTGAAGAAGAGGCTGCATCCACGAAACACCTAGGTAAGTTTTACAAACAGTCTGACTGCTACTATTTTGCTGATTTTATGTATGAAGGGGGGGGTTCTATATTGCCCACCTGATATAAAATGTTTTTTAATGCTATGAAGCTTTTTTAGAATGTTTTGTGGATTTGGTCATATTAGATATACCAAGAGGTTGTCGCTAAACACCCATTTCTCTTTCTGAAAGAGGGGGGTCTGTGGGACTTTATATGAGGAGATGACGTTGTCATCAGCCTCCATCCCTATTATTTTATACAAAAGAGAACAGGGAGGCGGGACTTTAAATGAAGTACAGTAGAACCTCGGTTTACGAATAACGTGGTTAACGAGCATTTTGAAAGGCGGACAACTTTTTTTTTTTAATTCTGACGGTTTGCGAGTGTTGTCTCACAAGACGAGCAGAATTCAAGCTAATAGGGCCTTCAGTACTGCATTTGGCCTGAGGTGCGGGGGTGCCAGAGCCGAGAAGAGCCGAACGATTCCGATTACAGCCGATCTGCGCTGTTTGGCAATGCTCGGAAAGACACGGAAATACTCAGTTTCCGAGCCTTTCCGAGGTTTGCCGAGGTCAGCCGAAGTGTCCTCGGGCCTTTCTGTCCGTTTCCGAGGTTCTCCCCCACCTCTGGCCGCATGCGGTATTGCATGCCATTGAAGTCATTGAGGAACTAATTATTATCGTTTCAACTGACTTCAATGGGGAAACTCGCTTTGATATGCGAGTACTTTGGATTACAAGCATTCTCCTGGAATGGATTATGCTCGTAATCCGAGGTTCCACTGTACTTCATTTAAAGTCCCGCCTCCCTGTTCTCTTTTGTATAAAACCCATTTCTCTTTATTTTCTCTATTTTAATTATCTCTTTCGCGTTGATGACCTCTTGGTTTAGTGCTGGATTAGCCACTTGCATATACCCCTCTTTCAAACCTTTCATCTGTGACACTGCTTAAAAAAAGGACCTTCATGGCAGGATCGGTAGGTATGATTTTAATGGAAGCCACAGATTTAAAAATGTATTTTTTTTTTATAAAATGAACATGGTAAAGCTTATATGCGATTTTAGTAATTGGGTTTATATGTACTTTAAATAGATATATTGACTCAAAAAGTGATTTTGCGTAGTGATGTTGTTCATTCTTCAAGTTCCCCTCCATCAGCACTCCTGCTTTTCCCAAAACATGCAGACCAAGCCAGTTTACTGTACCTGTGCTGGTGTGTATATTCAAAATCTGACATTTGTCAAGAGTCAATAACTACACCCTCATCTCCATCTCCTAACCACCTTCTTGGATGCTGAGCTATGCAAACAGCAGTGACCTATGACTGTCAGAGGACAAGCAGAGTCCTTGACTTGGTCTATGATTGACAGCCTGGCTTTACCTTCTCTGTGCTGTGTGAGGGGCAAGATCATCTACCCAACAGGGAGAGCACTGGGTCTCCGAGACAGGCTTAAGCCTTTTTGTATGCAGCAAGATTTTATGAGCTGAATAAATTATATTTAGCAATGGTTTCTGTAAACATTAGCAACAGAAAGGGTTGCTTTAATAACCAGCGCTATATTATTTAAAATGATTTAACATTAATATTTCATGTGCGGGTTTATCTCGCCAGGCAAATACTTTTCAAACATGGTAATCATCAGCAAAGCCCAAGAGTGATAAATATTTTTCTAGATATTTTGTAGAATGAAAAGTAGAAGAGGAAGTTGCACACTGAGGCACTGATGAAAATTTGATCAGATTTTTGAACCAGGGCACCAACACCAAAAGGCAACCCAGTACCCTCATCAAATATAACAAATTTGAAAAACTATCAATTGGCCAAGGCAACTATACCTGGCAGGTAAATTTACTAGCAACTAGGGCTGTGGAAATTAAAGATTAATTCCTTGATTAATCGTTAATTTTTGTGATCGATCAAAATTCTTTTGATCGGTACTCAACTCTCCAACGGCTTCCGGGTGTTCAGGGAGTTCCGTCGGAGATCCGGTGACGTCACGGACATCGACGTCACCGGACTCCTTCCACCTTCCTCAAGTGCCTCTGTCTGCTAACTAAGGGAAGGGGGGAGGAGTCCAGTGACGTTGAAAGTTCTGATTGAACGTAACGCAAACGGGGGAGGAGCTACGCATGACATCACGAGCTGCTGCCCTACGAAACTAACACGATTGGCGGCTTTAGATGCTGTGTTTTTATCATCTTTATGTCAGTAGTTTGTGTTTGAACACAGAAATGTAATCTTATACTTAAGCGGTGAGCACTTAGATCTTTTCTTTCTACCCGTGACCTGACGTCCTTGCTGAGATCTAAGGAGACGTGAGGGAAGTTTATGGTCTGTGTTAACCCATTTGATACCCGCTTGCATGACCACCTGTTTGCACAGGGGTCCATGCAATAAGGTGAGAGTGATTAGTTAGACCGGAGGTGGAGGGATTGTCACGCTACTGTGGAAAAAAAAATTACTTACGTCAGTTCTACAGTTTGAATTTAAAACGTATTTGTGTGAACTGTGAAGTTAAGTCATGGATTGTGGAAACTAACTAGTGTTGGGTGATTGTACAGTATATAGTGTATACCACAATTACCACTGACTAATGCAGAGTTGCAATGCAAGATCAGCTAAAAGTAGTTGGATCTGTATGTGCGTTATAATTCATCGAAATTAGTCGATTAATCGATTTAAAAACAACAACAATCGAACATGAAAATTTTAATCAGTACTAGCCCTACTTGCAACCCTGCCTAAACATCAGGGTGCTACATGCATATTAATGTAAATAATATTATTGTAGCTCTCCTCCTCTTCGGGGTGATGCTGAATGACCACCAAAGTAGTGTGGCAGGATAACATTTCCATCTCATGGTGTAATCCTTGGTGTATGGTGGTGAAAAAACTAAGTTGAGCAAGGAGAGGGGGTTTAGATGTGCAGGCTATCTATAAAGGGCACAATAAAGTACAGGTATGTCTGGTAGCAGTATGCCCTTTAAAGGCTAAGTTCAGTTTTGGAGCATGTTACACGTTACACCCATATTTAGGGTGTAACATTTAACATGTTCCAGCACCTCCCCCTATGTGTGTTCGCTCCTGAACCAAGCAGTCTGCGTCTATTGACATTTGGCATTTGATTGATAGCAGTGGGAGCCAATGGCTGGCGCTGCTATCAAGCTTCCCAATGAAGAGAGAGACAGCAGAGAGAGACGCTGCTCTCTGGCACAACACTGGATCGGATTGGGCTCAGGTGGAAAGAAGGGGGGAGGGGGGCACATAATTTTTTTTTCCTTAATGTTTAGAATGCAGTAAGGTAAAAAACCTTAAGGCTTTAAACCATTTTAAATAAAGACACAAGAGCATAGGGCAGGGTTACATACATATTTTAAGCATTATACACATTCAGTGGTAAGGTGAAAAAGAGGCCACATACTGCCTGCTAGTCTGCCACCTCTGACTAGGTTTAATATAATTCCTTTATAAGGTCCAAGCTTACCCTTCTTGCATTGATAGACCTCTTGAAATGGATCTTTAGCAGATTAGGCAGAGAGACACCTATAATTCATTTAATAGGCCCCTGCCCGACTCTAGTAACAGTATGTTCTAGTTATAAGAACATAGAGAATTTGATGGCTAGCAGAAAGGAAGAAGAGACGCACTGGAAGCATGGAGGACACAGGAGCCGTCGCCTAACCTGCTGCCCATCCCACAGCTCGCCGCCATCACCCAATGCCTGACCCGCCACCAAGATGGAGTAAGTGCCGGTCAGACAGCGAGAGCGGGCGGGGTCACAGTGAGGCCGCATTTGATGGCACAGTGGCTGCATTTGATGAGCACAGTGGCTGCATTTGATGGGCACAGTGGCTGCATTTAATGAGCACAGTGGCTGCATTTGCTGAGCACAGTGGCTGCATATGATGGGCACAGAGGCTGCATTTGATGGGGCACAGAGGCTGCATTGATGGGCACAGTGGCTGTATATGATGGGCACAGAGGTTGCATTTGATGGGCACAGATGCTGCATTTGATGGGGCACAGCGGCTGCATTTGATGGGCACAGTGGCTGCATTTGATGGGGCACAGTTGCTGCACATGATGGGCACAGTGGCTGCATTTGATGGGCACAGTGGCTGCATTTGATGGGCACAGTGGCTGTATTTGATGGGCACAGTGGCTGCATTTGATGGGGCACAGTGACTGCATGTGATGGGGTGCAGTGGCTGCATTTGATGGGCACAGTGGCTGCATATGATGGGCACAGTTGCTGCATTTGATGGAGCACAGCGGCTGCATTTGATGGGGCACAGTTGCAGCACATGATGGGCACAGTGGCTGCATTTGATGGGCACAGTGGCTGTATTTGATGGGGCACAGTGGCTGCAATTGATGGCACAGCAGCTGTATTTGATGGGAACACTGAGGCTGCAATTTGATGTTTTTTTTCAGTATTTTTCAATTTGCTTGCCCCCCCAAAAAAACTTTGAGCACCAGCCGCCACTGTTAGGACTTCTAGAGTCCCAGTTTGAATCCCAGTTAAGACACAATCTGTATGAGGTTTGCATGTTTTGTCTGGGCTTGTGTGGGTTTCCTCTGGATACTTAGCTTTTCTCCCAAATTCCAAAGACACGCTAGTGGGTTTTTCGAAGCCAGGGACTGATGTGAATGTATGGTATGCTAAGCGCTGCATACATTTTTGATATATATATATATATATATATATATAAGATATATATATATATAAATACCTGTAAAAAAGAAATAATAAAAACCGGACTGGCATTGTGTAGTCACAAGACTATCCTGAAAACCATTGAACCATGCCGGCTGCTGCATCTCCAAATGGACCCCTAATCCTCTTATGATGAACGTGGAGCCAGCCCTGCCTTACCACTGCCAAACTTATTACGCATTTGTAACTGCCAACGGCTGATCTTCACGAACGTTACTATTTTAAACCACCATTTGTCATTTAAAGGGATCTTTTAAATGATGCTAATAATGCCTACTTATCAATGTTCGCAATGCCTCTGTTCCTATGTAGGCTAATAAGATTCACTTGCAGACCCTGTCATATGATCAGGAGGTCTTCCGTATCGATCTATCATCTGTCCGTACCCTGCTGGGATTAAGATGTGTTGACACTCTGTAGCATGAGAAGCATATATCACTGAAATGTATTTATGCTAATTAGCGAATTTCATTCTTTTCATTTGGCATTCATCACACCAGGTATGCCTTTCTGTACCTGTGTACATATGAGAGACGGCCGTTAGTTCTGCTTAACATAATTGACTGAGTAAGTCTCCCGGAATGAAAATGCCTGCGATAAAATTGATGACATCATTAAATCCCATAATCCTATTATCAACAACGGATTCCTGGACAATACGCAGCTCTTATCAGGTGGATACAAGCTTGCTTTTCTTGTGATTTCTTCTTCAATTCTGAATGTGAAAAAATCACAAGTGTGCCCTTTGTTCTGCCCTCCTGTGACCCATATTCAGCTAAAGCACGATGTCAGCTGACGTCACTCTGCTGGTCCAGACTCTGGAGAGAGCCTGACTTTAATGTCAAGATCCATCAGGATGCCTGGATCAGCAGCTGGCTCAGCCTCTCAGCACGCCACTGAGAGTCTGAGCCAGCCACTCCCACCCTCTTCACAGCCCAACACTACAGTAAGCACTGGCAGTCACCAGCTCTCTGGTCACCAAAGAGCGAGAACTGAGTGATCAGTGATCTTTGATCGCTCATTTCTCAATGTAGAGGCAAGGGGGGACAGATGCACCCTTGGACCAAGGCTGCATCCACCTAGGTGAGTATAGATGTTTGCTTTTTTTTTTTTTAATCCCGAAAGTCTATTATAAAAAAAAGGGCAATGTTGGGAACTGTAGACGCAGTGATCAGTCAAGGAGACCTCATGCAGCAGATGAAAGACACATCATGCTTACTTCCCTTCAACACAGGAAGAGTGCCAGCAGCACAGAACTGGCAGAAAGCAGTGTGACCCAGGTTTACCCATCTACTGTCTGGAGAAATCTGGCCAAAAGTGGTCTTCATGGAAGAACTGTAACCAAAAACCCATACCTCTGGTGTGGAAACAAAGCGACTCAACTATGCACGAAAACGGAGGAACTGGGATGTAGAAAAGTAGCAGCAATCGCTCTGGACTGAGTCAAAATTTTCAATATTTGGCTGTAGCAGGAGGCAGTTTGTTCACCGAGAGCGATATAATAATGAGTGTCTGCAGGCAACAGTGAAGCATGGTGGAGACTCTTTGCAAGCTTGTGGCTGCATTTCTGCAAATGAAGCTGGAGATTCAGTTAGGATCAATGGTGTCCTTAATGCTGAGAAATACAGACAGATACTTATCCATCATGCCATACCATCAAGGAGCTGTGTGATCGGCGGCCCCAAATGTATTTGGCAGCAGGACAATGACCCCAAACACACAGCCAATGTCATTAAGAACTTTCATCGTAATAAGGTGTCCTGGAAGTGATGGTTTGGCCCCCACAAAGCCCTGATCTCTACATCATCAAGTCTGTCTGGGATTATATGAAGAGACAGAAGGATTTGAGTAGTGGCGGAACTACCAGGGTCACAAAATTTGCACTTGCGACTTGGCCCTGGTGTTCTGCCACTGTTGGGGGCCCAGCAGGGTTGCTGCATGCAAGGCTCTGAGCTGAGCTATCAGTGCCACCTATCAGGGCTGCCTATAAGTTCTGCCCATCAGTGCCTCCTCAGCAGGATTCTGAGCTGAGAGTGTCTCTCTCATACAGCCCAGAGCCTTTCACTGACAGTTGCCCCTCCTTCCTCCCTCATACAGATGAGAGAGGAAAGAGCTGATCTGCTCCTTCTCCTCCTGCCCCTCTCTTCTTGTGTGCACTGCAGAAAGTGTGAAGCTAAGCAGCTGAATTTGATCATTCTGATCATGCTGATGAGCAATGATAGGCAGTATTGATGAGCACTGATAGGCAGCACTGATAGGCTGTACTAATGGGCACTGATAGGCGGCATTGATGAGCACTGATAGATAGCACT
This sequence comes from Lithobates sylvaticus, assembly GCA_028564925.1. Taxonomy (NCBI): domain Eukaryota; kingdom Metazoa; phylum Chordata; class Amphibia; order Anura; family Ranidae; genus Lithobates; species Lithobates sylvaticus. Next base: position 145,464,581 of record CM053029.1, read on the forward strand.
GATAAGCAGCACTGATAGGCGGCATTGATGGGCACTGATAGGCGGCGACATTCTTGCCGGTTAATGGTTCTCCTTTCCTCACACAGACACAGCGTGGGAGGAAAGGGCTGCGGATAGTGTCCACCATGTACTGCGCTTGCGGGGACAAGGAGACGCCGAAGGTCTCCAAAGATGAAAGGAGCCTGCGCACTGAGTCCAGGTTCAAGCCCCACCATCCAAGTGGACATAGAGTTAGAAAAAAAAATTGCAGAGCGAAGCAAGGCCGTGCCTGAAGCATGGCGAGTGAAGTGAGCCCGTGAGGGGCCCTGTTACTAAGTGCTACCGTATGTCCACTTGCATTGTGGGGCTTGAACCTGGACTCAGAAGCTGGGCAGAAGGTACTAGCAAGTGCGCAGGCGCCGTTCATCTTCGGAGACTTTCGGAGTCTCCTTGTCCTCCGTACTGCGCAAGCGCTGCGCCTGCACAGTACGGGGCGGACACTATCCGATGGGGGGACAGTTCTCGGCAGAACACCGGCAAGTCTGTTTACATGCGATCAGCTGACCACATAGTAAAGGGCCGCTGTGATTGGCCCTTTACCGTGATCTGTGATCAGCTGTGTCTGAAGAACACAGCAGTCACAGAGTGTGCTGGATGCGCGCCCCAGGGGGCATGCGGGAGGCAGTGTTTTGGGAGGATGTCTATGTATGCCCTCCCAGAACTGTAAGCCCGGGGCTCAGATGGAAGAGGGGGGTCAGGAGGGCCCTTCATGGGTTCTTGCACCGGGGCCCTAAAAGGTTCTAGTTATACCTCTGGATTTGAGGCAGCCTACATCCACAGAAGATCTGTGGTTAGTTCGTGAAGATGTTCGGAAAAATCTACCTGCTGAGTTCCTTCAAAATCTGTGTGCAAGTGTACGTAGAAGGCAGAGGGTGGTCACATAAAATATTGACTGTCTAAAACTTTTGCACAGTACTGTAAATATATATATGTAAGCGTGGCAAAACTGAAGTTTTTAAACGTGGGTTACTATCTGTCAAGGTAAATCGTTCAGGAGAGGTTGTAAAACGCCCCGTGTACATTAAGTCTAATGCACACACAGTTGGACTTTCCGGCAGAAAAAGTCAAACGGAATCTTTTCATCAGGATATTCCGATCGCGTGTGTGACTCATCTGACTTTTTTTTTCGAAAATTCTGACGGACCTAGAAATAGAACATGTTTTAAATATTTCCGACGGGATCAATTGCTATTGGGAAAACCTGCTCGTCTGTATGCTGTTCCGACGGACCAAAAACAACGCATGCTCTATAGCAAGTACGAGACGGCAGCTATTGGCTACTGGCTATTGAACTTCCTTTTTCTAGTCACGTCGTACATGTTGTACGTCACTGCGTTCTAGACGGTTGGACTTTGGTGTGACCGTGTGTAGGAAAGACAGTTTCAGCGGAACTCCGTCGGAAAAACCTTCAGAGTTTATTCCGACGAAAAAAACGGTCGCGTGTACATGGCATAAGGGTTACTTAACTGCAGAGAAAAATCAGGTCCGCTGCACTATTCAACTGAATGGACAGAAATACCAATCCTTTGGCAGATGAAACATCTCCCATATAGGTATTTCATCTGTGTATTTAGCTGCTTAACCAACAGTGTAGTAAGAAAGAAAGAATCGGATTTATTGTGGACATCACAAGTAGATCCTATTTTAAACCCTTTTATAAGTATCCCTTATTGCCATTGCAGTAACATATTTGAAACATTCAGTGCTGATAATAATACCATCCATGTATGAAAGAACCCGAAATCCCCCAAAGATAATGCCCTGTATCGAGGAGCTGTAGCTGATGGATGCCCTGGGGGGTTAATTACAGAAGGTAACCCATGCCCTGTGGCATACAGCCCTGAAGAGTTGTGTATCCATCATGTCACTGTTGTATTTGTCACAGCTCAGTGTATAACCTGGAGAAGTGATATCGCAGACAGAGGAGAATAATGGAAGTGTCTGTATGAAGAACAAACATGTGAGCCCCCGCTATCAGATCCCCATGAACTTTCCCACTTCCATGGCTGCATCTGAGGAAAGTATTCACACTGTAATTATTGGTTCTTCGGTAACTGATCAACGCTTGCTTTTATGCTGAAGAAAAAAAAATGTTTTTCCTTATATCGCTTTCAAAGAAAGTATTACTAGTGAGACAATACTTTTGTTTTGTTTTTTCATTTCAATAGCATTTTGCATACTTGCTCTTTCAAAATGTTTTTGTATATAACGAGAATTTTAGATTTACCACTAGAGGGAGCTCTCAATAGTTGAACACTATTAAGCCCCATACACACGGTCGGACAATCCGCGGACCAGGTCGGTCGGATCCTGTCCGTCATACTTTGTCTGATGTTGGTTTTGCGTACACACGGTCGGACAAAGTTGTCGGAAAATCCGATCATTCTGAACGTGGTGACGTTTGTTGCCTACGACGGGACTACGTAGAGGCTAGTAGCCAATAGCTTTGGTCTTGTAATGTGATCTGAGCATGCGTAGCACTTTGTCCGGTCGGACAACCGTACACACGATCGGATTTGGTGTGATCGGACTGTGTTGTCGGCAAATCTTTCCAGCAGGAGATAAGACTTTGTCCGTCGGACAATCCGACGTACACTGTCCGATGGTGCATACACACGGTCTGATTTTTCAACAACATTGTCCGATCGGACAGAATCCATGAAAAAGTCCGACCGTGTGTATGGGGCTGTACTCTGCTCGCTCTCTGATTAAAGCAGAATTAAACTTACCTCTTTTGCATTCTCATTAGCACCGATGTCTTCACCTAGCTGTCGGGGGAACAAGGGATAAGGTAAGTACGCTTTTAATGTTTCTGTAGACCAGGGGACTCCAAAGTTTCTAAACAAAGGGCCAGTTTACTGTCCTTCAGAAGAGGGAGGGGGGAGCAGAGTGGCCAGTGGGAGTAAAACAATTACATAGCGCCTGTAATCAGTAAAACAAGGAATAGTGCCCCATCATTGGTATTAGTTGGAGGAATAATGCCCATCATTGGTATTAGTTGGAGGAATAGTGCCCCATCATTAGGATTAGTTGGAGGAATAGTGCCTCATCATTAGTATTAGTTGGAGGAATAGCCCCCCATCATTGGTATTAGTTGGAGGAATAGTGTCCCATCATTAGTAGTAGTTGGAGGAATAGTGCCCCACCCTTGGTATTAGTTGGAGGGATAGTGCCCCATCATTGGTATTAGTTGGAGGAATAGTGTCCCATCATTGGTATTAGTTGGAGGAATAGTGTCCCATCATTGGTATTAGTTGGAGGAATAGTGTCCCATCATTAGTAGTAGTTGGAGGAATAGTGCCCCAACCTTGGTATTAGTTGGAGGAATAGTGCCCCATCATTGGTATTAGTTGGAGGAATAGTGTCCCATCATTGGTATTAGTTGGAGGAATAGTGTCCCATCATTGGTATTAGTTGGAGGAATAGTGTCCCATCATTGGTATTAGTTGGAGGAATAGTGTCCCATCATTGTTATTAGTTGGAGGAATAGTGTCCCATCATTAGTATTAGTTGGAGGAATAGTGCCCCAACCTTGGTATTAGTTGGAGGAATAGTGCCCCATCATTGGTATTAGTTGGAGGAATAGTGTCCCATCATTGGTATTAGTTGGAGGAATAGTGTCCCACCCTTGGTATTAGTTGGAGGAATAGTGTCCCATCATTGGTATTAGTTGGAGGAATAGTGTCCCATCATTGGTATTAGTTGGAGGGATAGTGTCCCATCATTGGTATTAGTTGGAGGGATAGTATCCCATCATTAGTAGTAGTTGGAGGAATAGTGCCCCAACCTTGGTATTAGTTGGAGGAATAGTGCCCCATCATTGGTATTAGTTGGAGGAATAGTGCATAATTGTTTTTAATCAGTGGGAGGAATTATGCCCCATTGCTGGCATCAGTGGGAGAAATAGTGCCCCATCATTGGTGTCAATGGAAGGAAAAATGCCCCATTGTTGGTGTCAGTAAGAGGAATGGTTCTCCAATGTTGGTGTCAGTGGAAGGAATGGTGCCTCCAGGGCCAGATAAAAGGTACCAAAGGGTCGCATTTGACCCACAGGCCTGCAGTTTGTATACCACTGCTGTAGACAATCTATGAGTATTTAATCCTTGAAGTGCAGGGAGAGACCAATTGCAAGGGTAACTTTTTTAGTTTTTTGGGGATTTTAACCCAGAGTTCAGCTTTAGCTATAGGTTCGAAAAAAAGAAAAAAAAAAAGAATTGTGCATCAAATACATGGTGGGAAAAAAAAAGAAACAGATTAATCTAGCACATACACGGCATGTTGGGAGTTGTAGTTCCATAGCAGCTGGTAGGCCCAGGTGGCCCACCTCTACCCCAGACCATTCCCTCTTTACATTGACCTTTGTGTCAATGTCCGCCCACTCAATGCTCCCCCCGTGTTTCTTAGTATCAGACATAATAAGCCTCCCTCTGCATCGCCCCCCGAGGAGAAGTCACTCCGTGGATTGAATTGTGTCTTTTCTGTCACGGAGAACAGCGGGGGAAAAATGGCTCTTATAGGAAGGCCCCATGTTCTCCACTCATCGCCATGGAAACGGGACCGGAATAGATTATCATACTCCATATAGGTCACAATTATCAGGGGTGAGTTTGTGACTTCGGGAGGAAGACATCCGGAGGGCTGCCAGGTATGGAACTCATCTTCAGCAGTAGTCCTCATCCGGGGGAACATTATAACGCATCCGGCATCTTATTTAAAGTAAAAAAAGAACCTTCAATTTTGAAAGCAACGTAAGCATAATTTTATCGTAATGTTTGCCCCAATGTGATTTCTGATGTGACTGTTCTATATTTACATTGTACATTATATATACAAATCTGTATATCCAATGCCAGTGTATTGTATTACAGTCAGGCTTCCCAATCAACCAAAGCTGAGATAAAATATCAAACCAGGCTTGACCCAGGGGTCCTCAAGCTGCCATGATGTTTAAAGGCATGCTACAGTTGTGATTATTTCACTTGAGCAACTTTAGCATGCCTCGTATCTAAACCCAAAAAAAAAAAAAAAATGTAATATTTGCAGTTTACCAATCATTAAATGTGGTGGATACATTTGTTTTCTTATTCTAGACCTTTTTTCCATTTATTTTTACAAGGTGATCCGACCAGTAGCACACGTCCTCTCTTAGGCCCCTTTCACATAGACTGGATCTGCCTGTTCAGCGGGGGATCTCTTTGCAGATCCCTGCTGAGCTGGCGGATGACAGGTCTGTGTCTGCTCCGCTATGCAGAGCAGATACAGACAAAGCCCACTGTCCTCTATGGGGCAGTCAGATGGAAACGGTCTGCATGTCCGTTTCCATCCAATTGTCATCATGTCTACCGGATGGATGGCGAAAGTATCCCCATCTGTCTGTTTTTACAGGATTTTATCAGATCGGATGCTGGCGGGTGTGTCCACTGACATCCGCCACCCAATAGATAACAATGGGTGGTCTGATCGGATCCACCTGAAAAACAGACAGGTGGACCCGATTGGTCCGTGTGTGTGAAAGGGGCCTTAATGTGTCTGGGGTAGCAACAGAGACACCCTTGGACAGCAGCATTGTCAGGCAAGGGAGAAGGGTAGTGTTATGCCACGTACACACGAGCGGACTTTTCAACGGACTAGGTCCGATGGTCTTTCTGACGGACTTTCGACGGAGTTCCGACGTACTTTTCGAATGAACGGACTTGGCCACACACAATCACACTAAATTCTGAAGGATTCGAACGTGATGACATACGACCGGACTAGAATAAGAAAGTTCGTAGCCAGTAGCCAATAGCTGCCCTAGCGTTGTTGTTTGTCCGTCAAACTAGCACACAGACGAGCAGATTTTTCGATAGGAACTGGGTCCAGCGGAGTTCCGGCGGGAAAATTTAAGACATAAGTCTGTCGGATTTTTCGACAGCAAAAGTCCGATGGAGCCCACATACGATCGAATTGTCCGATGGGTTCGTTCCGTCGGACCTTTGCTGTCGAAAAGTCCTCTCGTGTGTACACGCCATTAGACTAGCAGATTTAGATGACTAACAAACTAAAGCTGAACTCCAGCCAACATTTTTTAAGCAGTTACAGCAACAGTCTTTTTTTTTTTTTCCTTTTGGGATAAAGGTTTTACATAAATTAATAAAAGTTGACCATTGTAAGCACCCCTGTAAGTGTTAAATGGTTCTCAACAAAATGTAATATATTGCACCTTACCAATCCTTGGATGTGGCCGCATTCTGTTTTTACTATTATTTCTGATATTTCCACCCGGTGATCTGGCCAGTAACACAATACCTGTCTTATAGGTGGATCCTCTATCTATGGAGAAGCAACAGAGACACTCTTGGACAGCATCACTGTTTGGAGAGCTAAGCTACTATGAGTTAGTTTTGTTCAAAAAGCGGATTGAACAAAAAAAAAAAACTCACAGATCTCCTCAACACCAATGATGTTGTGGATTCAGGGATCTCTCCTGCCGCTCCACTGTATTTTGCCCCCCCCCTCCCCCCCACATTAAAATACACAGATCAGCGCTGCAGCCAATGGCTGAAAGCGCTGATCAAATGCTGATTTTTAAGCAGGATCATTTCACAGAAGGCGACAAAAGGCGACAGCGGTACACACATTTGGCCAATTCCTCCTCATCTGTGTATACCTAGCTTTAAATTGACTAATATATTTGGACAAACTTTACATAGGTGAATTAAAAAATTAAAGCTGAACTCCAGCTAACACTTTTTAAGCAGTAAAGCCGGTCATACATGGATAGAAATGTGGCCGGTTCAGCAGGGACTGGTCAAAGATTTGATCCATGTATGGGCTAGCTGGTTGTACACAAGTCGATCTATCAATAAACTTGTGTAAAACCAGCCTGTCGTGTTCTTCCCGAACGATCCGTGCCGCAGGGTCAAGCCGGCAACACTGATCGTTATATTCTGCCGGCGGGGAAGGACCCCCGCTGACAGAACACCTTAGCGCTGCGGGAGGGATTCCCCCATCCACATTGAATTTGTGGATACGGGTATTGGCGCATTTTATTCTTTATTTAACCCATTGGTTGAAAGAAAAAAAAAAAAGTATAATGTATAGTCTACCTTACAGAAACAAATCATTTTCCTTTTAGCTAAATTAATATTGATGACTATTGTAAGCACCCCTATCAGGATTAAATGGTTTGACCTAATCCCCATATACAGTATATATATACTGTATATATTATACAAGCGTTAAATCATCTTTCCATTTCACTCTCTATCTCCTCCTGTGACTAATCTCATCCTTCAATATTTTGTCGCAGGGAAGACTGTCATTTTATTGATATCACTGCTGGACATATTGATGCCGTCTTCAAAGTTATTAATATCCTGATGCACTATGACATCGTTATTGGCAACAAAAAAGCAATTTCACCGCCCAACACAAAATATTAACACAGCACTTGAGCACCGCTAATGGTGCAGAAAATGGCCATGCCTCTGTGAATACAAATGCAATTAAACTTAACTGAGATAACTAGAGCAACCATTCCACTAAAGGGACGGCAAAAATTAAAGGAGCAGCAAATATAAAATGCATGTTAAGGAATTAATAGGGGTTAAGCCAGTGGTGGTCCACTTACTTGACATAGGGGGGCCTCAAGGGCAGCTCCTCAAATCACTAAGAGTCCTTTCACACTGAGCCGCACCGTGCGTTAGCGGTAAAGCGCCGCTAGTTTTACCATCGTTTTAGCCATGCTTTTTGGCCGCTATTCATTTCTTGGCCATTCATTCATTGGCCATTCATTTCTTTTTCTAACATCCTGTAAGTGCATCACTCCAGTGTGGAAGCACTCGGGGTCTCACACTGGGGCTACAGGGGAGGTGTTTTTCAGGCGCTGCTTTTAGCCCAAAAGTGCCTGAAAAACACCCCAGTGTGAAAGGGGTGTAAATGACCACACATAATATTCAGTGAATGTAGTGCTGCAGAAAGCTAAAAATATACAATAAGAGATGATCAGAGACTACAGGCATCCTACAAGAGATGGTCAGAGACCCTACTTAACGAAACATGCTATAGGAGAGGCTTGAGTCATACTTCAGGCCGGGTTCACATATGTGCGAATTTGATGCAGGTTTCCTCGCATCCAATTCGCATGACATCTGAGTGTGACCAGCTCTCAACTGAGCCGGTTCACAGAGGTCCAGGACAGCAGCGGTCCCCATTCCAAAAGGGTCCTGTGCATCTTTGGGTCCGGTTCAGGTGCAAATTCAGGCAAAAATTCTAACCTGATTTGCACCTGAACAGGTGAGCAGGGACGCACAGGACCTCATGCTAGAAACCGCAGCCGCACATGTGTGAACCCGGCCTCAGGAAACATAGGCGCAGCTCTGCATAGAAACCAATTAGCTTCCAGGTCTTTTTTTGTCCAAGCTTAATTGAACAATCTAAGATTAGAAGCTGATTGGCTACCATGCACAGCTGCACCAGATTTTGCACTCTAAGTAAATCAACCCCATAGACTAGAGCAATGTTTATCAACTCCAGTCCTCAAGTACCCCCAACAGGTCGTGTTTTTTGAGGATTTCCCTCAGATGAAACTGCTGTGGTAATTACTAAGGTAGTGAAACGGATCAAATCACCTGTGCAAAATAATGGAAAGCCTAAAAAACATGACCTGTTGGGGGTACTTGAGAAACATTGGACTAAAATATGATGGCTAGAGATGTAAAATCGGCTGTTAACCTTGCAAGGGAATTTGCATTTTGCAAGGGAATTTCCCCCAGAGCAGTAAACACCACTTTTCAAACAATACTGAATCATGAGTAAAAAAACAAAACAAAAACATTTTTGCTTGCACATGGAAGTCATTAGGGCTTTTCCTCATTTACTAAGCTCTGAGAAAAATTCCCTTACAAAGTGCAACTTCTCTTTCAAAGTGAACACTCTAGTTGCCATTAGTAAATCAACCCCATTATGTGAGACTGCAGGAGATCACTGCTGTTACAACCTATTTAGAAATCAGCGCTTCCACATTTGTGATCCCTGCAGGCAGCCCCATTAAAAATTACCTGTGCCACACTTGATATTTCGTTCAACAAGATCCATTATTAAAACAAACAAAAAAAAAAATATAGAAACAAAAAATTAAAGTTGTTATGAAGCCTAAACATTTTTGACCTTAATGAATTCTTTGCATTAGGTAAAAATTTGTTAGGTATTAGTTCCACCTCTCTCCCTCTGCCCCCCTTTTATTTACCTGAGCCCTCATTCGATCCAGCGCCGTGCATGTCTGATGGTCTTATCTCGTCTCACTTCCTGGTCTCACAGGCTTTGCTGAGGCAGCCATTGGCTCCTGCTGCTGTCATCCAAAGCCAGTCAGTGGGCGAGGCTGAGTCCCACAGTCCGTGTCAATAGACGCTGATAGCGATACTCAGGAAGGAGCCTGAATGAGTTTCCCCATAGAAAGCTGCTTTCTTTGGGGGCACTCAGTGGAGGGGAGGAGCCAGAATCGCTGGCGGGAACCCAAGAAGAGGAGGTTCAGGACCACTGTGTGCAATTCCATTCCACAGCAATTCTACAGAGCAGGTAAGTATAAACCTGTTAGTTATTGAAAGAAAATATATATTTATATCCCCTTTAAATACTGGAATGAAGTCTAAACAATATTTTGCTTTCACTGGCTTAAGCTTCTAGGTAAGGCACACAGTTTGCAAGGGCCCCAGGATCTGTACAGTAAGTGCCAAAGGGCTGTCGGTTGGGCAAAAGGGGTTAAACAATACAGTATGTATGTAAATGTGCCAACAACTGCACGGAATATGAGATACATGATGTCAGTGGTACTTTACTGCACAACCAATATTATTCTGAGTTTAGTTTAAAATAGGCTAAAAGCTCAACTGAATCTTGAGTTTAAATCAGCAAAATACAATCCAGGTGCAGCAACACAATCAAACAAAAGATGTGCAAAGTCTTAGCCCCCGTACACACGGTCGGAAATTCCGACCACAAAATCAGTCGGATTTTTTCCGACGGATTTTGTCGGACAAAGTTGTCGGAAAATCCGATCATTGTGAACATGACGTTGCGTACGACGGAACTACGTAGAGCCTATTAGCCAATAGCTTTGGTCTCGTAATTTGATCTGAGCATGCGTGGCACTTTGTCCGTCGGAATTCTCTACACACCATCGGAAAAAGTCTGATCAGATTTTGTTGTCGGAAAATTTGAGAGCAGGATCTCAAATTTTCATTTTCGGAAAAAGTCAGATGGAGCCCACACACGGGCGGATTTTCCGACAACATGGTCCGATCGGACATTTTCCGTCGGAATTTCCAACCGTGTGTACGGGGGCTTACAGTTGGTTTTCTTTGGAAATCAGCCATGGACTAGGAGGAAGTCCCCACTAAGGCCAAAGATATGAGGACACCCTCTAAAATTAAGTTGAGGTGTTTACAGTGAAGGGTACTGTTAATCCTACAGCATACAGGCATTTTAGGTGTTATGAACTTCCAACTTTGCAGCAACAGTTCGGGAAAGACCCTTTTCGGTCCCTTGTGCACTAAGTCAGTTCCATAAAGACACAGTTTGACCAGTTTGGTGTGGAGGAACTCAGGTGACCTGCATAGAGCCCTGACCTCAACCCTGTTGAACACTTTTGAGATGAATTGGAACATCGATTGTGAGCCTGTGCAAAGGGTAGCCATGGTTTTGGAATGGGATGTCCAACATTGTCATATACAGTAGATGTGAAGGTGCAATGTGGTCGGCTTGTGGTTTGATAAGTGTAACACAGGAGCACGTAAACACACATGTGTGCATCGCAAAATTACCAGCGAAGAATTCCACTCTATGATTGACAGCATCTGTATTCTCCAAGATCCTAGAGACTGTGGAGAGTATGTGCGCTACACCTGATAATAACACCTGTGAAATTTCATCACGCCAATTGCACCTTTATCCGACCGTAAATGGTGGTTTTTAAAGACACTGAACCTTTTCGGTGTATGTGCGAGATAAACAAGGTCCCTCCGGAGTCCACCAGCTGTTCTCCGACTCTTCAAAGAAAAAGAAATGCTTTTCCCATGTACACTCCAGCCTGTCTGGGTTATGTTTTCATCTCCAGTTTATAAGCTTCGGGATCCTTTGAAGGCTAAAAATACACCACATTCAAGCATTTAACCAAGTGATTCCCTCTCCTTAAGATGAGTGATTTCCTCCCCCCGTGGATTGCTTGGTACAGGCGACATCTGAACATCATGTTCACTTCCAGTATTTCATATATATATATTTTTTTGGAAATGTGTTAAGGAAAAGCAGAATTTTTATTTGTCTGGGATACAATGCTATGCACTTTGAGCAGCCAATGTGGCAACCCAAGAAAATAGAGGTGATTAATAACGTGAAGGACTAAGTGTCAATGCCCGCAAATGGTAATCACCTTTTCTTGTTTCATTGACATGACCAGAATATTGAAATCTATTTAGCTTTGCATGTCATAGTTGATTTTGTCCTTCCTTATCGGTCTGGTCAGAGTAAGGTTTGTATAATCATAAATAGCCTACTCTCACAGACATCAAGATTGACATCACTACACTAAAATTACATACATTTTAAAAGAAAGAAACAAGCCTGTTATCTAAAATGTTGACATTCTAAAATTAAAATTCTAATATAATATATAAAATGCTTAAAAAACAATTCTAAAATATCAAAAATTCTAACTACCCATGACAGCTCAAAAAGGTACATTAGCTGTATGTTACAATAATCATAAATACAGTCATTCTTTTTTTTTTTTAAATAGGTGTTATTCGAGTTTCATTCAACATACAATCAATAAGGATAGTCACATAGATGGGGAAATCTTCTCAATGACAAAAGCAGTTTATGTTTCCATACATTTGAAAGCACTGCATGATAAATGGAATAAGCCAAACACGACTTTACATATTTTATTCTAGTTTACTTTGTCAGGAAGTATTGTTTTACAAACACATTCCTGTATATGGGTGTATGGCAATGAAGTGAGTATGGCCTCAAGTAACATTAAAATAAAAAAATAAGTTAAAGTACCATCATTTGGGTCAATAGTTTTGGAAGCAAGAAGGTTCTAGGATCACTGGGACAGTTGCTAATGCTGTACCCTAAAGCCCCATACACACGGTCGGATTTTCGCATGGATTCTGTCCGATCGGACAATGTTGTCGAAAAATCCGACCGTGTGTATGCACCATCGGACAGTGTACATCGGATTGTCCGACGGACAAAGTCCTATCTCCTGCTGGATAGATTTTTTGACAACAAAGTCCGATCACACCAAATCCGATAGTGTGTATGGTAGTCCGACGGACAAAGTGCTACGCATGCTCAGATCACATTACAAGACCAAAGCTATTGGCTACTAGCCTCTACGTAGTCCCGTCGTAGGCAACAAACGTCACCACGTTCAGAATGATCGGATTTTCCGACAACTTTGTCCGACCGTGTGTACGCAAAACCAACATCGGACAAAGTATGACAGACATGATCCGACGGACCTGGTCCTCGGATAATCCGCGCGTGTGTATGGGGCTTTAGTGTCCACACCTACAAGATTTGGAATATATGGACTATCTCGGTACTGGGTAGTAAATACAAAAAACATACATTTTGAAAAAATATACAAAAATGTAATGACAAGAAATATATATATATAGACATATACAATCAATTGGTTAAAATAAACTGTATATGGGTGTAAATGTAAATTACAATTTTTTTTGTTAGAAGTGAGAAGATAAACAACTAAAGGACCAAAACTAGAGAAACTGTTGCAAAACATTTTGTCGATCAGAGGCTTGTAGCCAATCGGCTAAAGCTGTTGATCAGTCTATTCTGAAAGTCCCATTGTCAGAATACAATAGCACAGCGGAGAGGATTCCTTCTACCACCTTGCATGTGTGGATGGAGGAATCCGTTTTTTTTTTGGCTGATTGAAAAAAAAAATAACCATTAATTAACTCAATTGTTTCCATCTGTAATCAAGGTAAAGAGTAAAAAGGGATTGGAGGCAATGAATGGAATCCAACAGTTCCAAGTATTGGTAAATGTGGCATATCTATCAAGTGATTTAGCTGTCAGTTCCCCCAGCAAAAAAAAAAGTAAATTATAACTTTCTGTAGGTTCACCCTTTCAAAGCCCTATACTCACTTGTCCACACTCCTACAAGATCTACAGTGTGAGCCCCTTAGTCAGCATAAACTCTTCTAGCCATCCAGTACTGCATGGAGAAAAACCTATTCATTCCTATTGAGAGGTGGTCCTTCATGTGCTCAACTACAGCCAGCTTCACTGTGGGAATTAAAAGGATTTTTCTACCCATGAGCAGGCGATGGTGGCACCAACCAGAGTTTGCATCAGTGACTGCGCAGGTCCCCATAGATCTTGGAGGAAATTGGATAGGTGGCACAAGACTCTGATGGACACTACATGTGGCACCAATAGCTCTGCTGATAAACAAAGGGTTTGATTTATTAAAAGTGTTGGGGTTTCACAATTCCTAAATATTTGACTACATGTTTCCAACCAATGAGGGCCGTTTTATTGGCACAAGATCAGATTTAGGATTGTATAAAGGAGCTTGCATGACCCTTATGTTAAAGCACATACCAGCTTTAAAACCCCAAAAAATCACCTTAAACCATACTCAAACCCAAAATCAAAATTGTAAATAGCAGCTTCTGGTATATTAACTTGTTGATTTTGCCAGTAACTTCCTTCCAGTCCTAGGATAACAATGCTTGTGGGCAGGGCCAACTCACCCAATGCACACAGGGCTTTTTTGCGCTCTCTCTTACTTTTCTTCCTACAGACTCTCTGATGCACACGCTTGCTAATCCAGTGAGCTATACACTCCTGTGTCCTTGTATTATAATCGGATGCTGTCATAAAGGTGCCTACTGGTCCCACGATACATACACCTGCTCAGGATGCAACATTTTGAAGATGATACCACAGAGTTGTGTCCCATTTGACTGGTCAAGCTAGACTCTGCCACCTATCTCCCAGCAACACAGTGGGAACCAGCACAGACCCCATGCGCAGGTATAATTAGCTCTCCTGTCCCTAGGGTCTCCATCGCGCAAGTCCGGTCCGAGTTGCTGGGGCACCAACAACTCGGGAGGTAGGCTTTGAACTGCTCCCCTCACTATACATGAGACCCGTCACCCCTGCCGGTACCGCTTATCTGCTGTCATATCGTCCTTATACTTGTTGCCCCTATCAACGTCATGCCACCACTTAGATCCATGCGTGTGCATTACAGGCCCTATTCTTCCATACGCCATTACCACCATGCACCCCTTTAATGCCTCTTGCACATTTTTCAGCCATTTTTTTTTTGTATGTATTTGCACGTAACTTATTCTCGTATTCACAATATGTTAATGGACACTTGCGTACAAATATGCGCGATTGCGTGCAATGTGCGTGTAAGTGCGCATTTGCGCGCATGAGGCGTAAATTACTGACCAAAATTACAGATTTTTCAAAAACATTTTTACTGAAGAATACACAACGCTTTTTTACGCGTCTGTGGGCATGGGCACATTACAATTAATGGGCTGTATTTTAGCTCAGTAAAAAAATAAGCTATACTGAGCTTTTTCAAGCTGCAGTGTGCAAGAAGCCTAACTAACTTCAGACCAGGCATGACAAAGTTTCAAAAGCTTTACTGGAATCTCTCAGCATAACAGTTCCAAAACAAAGTGCAGTGTCTTTTCCCTAAATTAATCCCTAACTATGACTTGTGGCTGCCCCAGCGTAGCTGCACAGGCAAGAGTCCACATACAGCAGAGTCTGCAGTGGCAGATCTCCAGAGCTGGTTTTCTTCAGGGAGAACTGCAGGTCCCAGCAACCCCCCTACATGTAGAAGGTTCCCAGAGGCAGGCAAGTCTCTCTCTGGTAGCTGTAGTTGCAGCAGCTCTGTGATGTGGCTGGAGATTGTAAACTGTGTCCTATCTGTGTCTTCTCTCCCATGCAGACTGTCTGATTGGGCAGAGCCCTCCCTCCTTTTATTATCAGTACAGGTAGAGAGGCAAAGCTCAGTAGAAAGTGTGGGAAACAAGTTAACTGTTTCCCTCACAGCTGGGGCAGCAGCTGTCTCACTAACCAGCATTTCAACCTGCTTACATGCTTACTCATCCTACTGCTTTAGAACAACAGAAGCAGGATAGAACCCTTACCCTTTACTCCAAAACAATCGAATTAAACTCAAAAGTGGAACTTCCGCTTATCCGTCTCCTCCCCCCTGTTGTTGACAGGTACCGTTCCCCACTTTCGGAGACGGCGCCATGGCTTCACTGCCGGGTTCCCTTACTAGGAATGGAGGTGGCTGCACCCGACAGCCTATCCAAAGATCGGCTTGGGTACTGACATCGCGGGCTCCCTGGAGAGGTAAGTGTCCATATATTAAAAGTCAGCAATTGAAGTATTTGTAGCTGCTGACTTTTAATTTTTCGTGGGGGGGCTGGACCTCCTCTTTAACAACAAAGAGCATAGGAAGTTCACAACATTTCTGTCAAGCTCAACAGGATTTTCCTTTTTAACTTACACTTATAACAAAACACTTTCAACAGTATATATTAAACAGATTTAAAGGAAGCAAGTAAGAGAAATTTTTTGTTACGAGTTTCATACACTTAAATTATGGCTTCCCCAATGGATCCAATGCATTTAATCAAAATGACAAAATTTAGGCAAAATGTCACAAGCTGAGCCAAAAATACAGAGAAACAACAACACGCAACTCTCCCCACTTTATTTCGCTTTCATGTCAGCAAAGCAGGCACTCCCAGTGTCGACATTTGATATTTTAGCTGATGTATAATTGTTGAATATAATTTGACATTGAGATTGATTATGTGTAATTATACCCAGCATGCTTAAAAATAACTGTTCTCCTTTAAATGACAGATCTCTGCTACCAAGGGTCAAAGTGTGGTCCATCCAGACTGCACTTTTTATCACCCCAATCATATTCTATAACCAAGTCCATTAATCCCAAATCCTCTTGTTGTTCAGCGTATACTTATTTACGCCGTGAACAGGGTTTGCGATCTCTGCTTGAAATTCTGCATTTGCAGTGAACGGATATCCTTTTGTCTCAGACCTGCGTCAACGGTAGTTTATTTCTATGCTTGCTCGAGGGAGGGTGATGACGCAAGCTACATACGAATGGCTATGTTATATATTTCTTCTATAATTGGTGGGGGAATGACTTAGACATAGACCTATTGAAATATACACTTCTCATTTACCTACTGTATAAGTGGAAACTTAACATGTTGAAACAGGATTTTACTGTTTAAAAAATAAGTGCAACCCTGGGCAATGTTATGTAGATATATATAACATTATATATATATATATATATATATATATATATATATATATATATATATATATATATATATATATATATATATATATATAAATGTGTATATATATATATATATATATACCGATCCCTGTGTATATGCATGATTATGGATGTTTGACCCCGCAGACAGTAGACAGTCTGAATCCAGGGTCATACATCTGTACACATTTGCATGTTTAAGTACAGGCATATATTCACATACAGCCATTGATTTCTATGGCAGATTGTATGCAGCACATGTGGTTTCCGGGACAGGAAACTTCATGTTATATGGTGAAAGGCACTCATGTGAATGAGACCTAAAAGCAGCCTTTGTCAAACTTTTTACCCTAGAGCAGGGTTATCCAAACTTTCTAAACAAAGGGCCACTTTGCTGTCTTTCAGACTTTAAGGGGGCCAGACTAGGGCCAGTGGGAGTTAAAAATGTCCTGGCATCCAGTGGGAGAAACTAATGTCCTATCTTCAATGTCAGTGGAGGAATAGTGCCCCAGCATTGGTGTCAATGAAAAGAATTCTGCCCCATTGTTGCTGTCAGTGGGAAGAATTGTGCCCTTTCACTGGTGTCAGTGGAAAGAATAGTGGCCCACCGTTGGTGTCAGTGGGAAGAATTGTGCCCTTTCGCTGCTGTCAGTGGAAGGAATTGTGCCCCATCGTTGGTGTCAATGAGAGGAATTTTGCCACATTGTTGGTCTTAATGAAAGGAATTGTGCCCCATCATTGGTGTTAATGGGAGGAATTGTGCCCCATCGTTGGTGTCAATGGAAGGAATTGTACCCCATATTGGTGTCAATAGAAAACGAATTATGCCCCATCACTGGTGTCAATTAAAGGAATTATGCCCCATCGTTGGTGTCAATGGAAGTAATTGTGCTCCATTGTTTTTGTCAATGGAAGGAGTTGTGCCACATTGTTGGTGTCAATGGGAGGAATAGTGCCCCGCTGTTGGTGTCAGTGACAGAAATTATGCCCCATTGTTAGTGTCAGGGGACAAAATAGTGCCCCAAGGGCCGGATAAAGGCAAGCAAAGGGCCAAGGTTTGGAGACCGCTGCCCTAGAGGAACCCTTGAAATAATTTTCAGGTTTCAAGGAACCCCTGCAAAAATGTATCTGGGATCTGGGATCAGTGGGAAGAATACTTCTTACACTAGTGGTCTGTAGAAAGCATTAAATCTTAATCATAAAATAAGTAAGTCTGGAAGACACTGGTGATGTATCCTTCCCAGGTGACAACTGTGAGGCCAAGGTTTAGTCACCAGTGCCTCCAGAGGAGCAGGAAGTGGAATAGCTGAACTGTAAGTACACAAAATCATGTCGATTTTAAATATGAATGCAGTCTGATTTCAGTTCATCATGCAGATCTGCATGCACTGTAATGTTTTTAAGGTTTAGGTGAAAAGGTCTGTTTCAACATTCACCAATAGAATTATTCAAAGGTAGCTAATCATATTCACATTTATATCTAAAAAAAAATGAGAACATTCTTTTCCACCGCTCAGGTCATCATTCACTTCTACAGCTCGTTGTTGGCACATTTCTGAAGCAGCATATGCAAATTAAATGAGCCAATTGAATTCCACAGAGAGAGAGACCTCAGGAATTCAGTTTTCCAATCAGGCACACAGGGATTCCTGCAAGTTTGTTAAAGGTCTGCAAATAAAAAAGGTGTCGTCATTTACAATAAGACAAGAAGTGTTAGGCTGCATATTAATCACACGGAATGATATCCATATTTTATGTGCATCATCCATGTGTCTTTTATAAAACAGACCAACGAATAGCAGTATCTTGTGACTCAGCAGCAAATCAGAAACCAGTTATTGGCGGTCTTAGGGCCATGCCACGTGAGTGGTTCTGCTGCTGCTGGCGATAACTTGCAAGGTACAGGATTGTTAAAGTTCAACTGCGTTATCCTATAGAGCCGCTCCCTGGCTGCCCAAACCAGCAATTTCTAGTACTATTGCAGCTCCCTTGCTAACAACTGAGTTTCAGCAGCAATAACAACAGAAGTTGAATTTCAGATTCTCAGCCCGTGATGAGAAGTCACCGCTGACAAAATTTGATATGGCCTTTAAAGAATATGTAAACCCAACATTTCATATTCCTGTTATGTGCCTGTTGTACCATGTACTTGTATAAAAGAGTACCCTGTTATCTTTGTATTGCTTCCTTTGTTTGCGATCCCTGCAGTTTTGGCCAGGCCCTCTGTTTTCCTATTAAAAACTGACCACACTAGACAGGAGAACACATCCTGGTCAGTTCTCTAGCTGTGCTGAGAACTCAGCTTGCTCTTCAATGATTCTGTCACACCCCCTGCACAGTCTTTCATTGGGAAGATCGGTGTTTTGCTGCTTCTCCTCCTCCGCCAGCTCTCTAAGCTCCTTATGCATCCTTGCCGCGATCATCTGTCAGAGGCTCCTGAAGAGAGGGAGAGTGAACATCTCTCCCACCTCTCCTTAAAGCTTCAATGTCAGTTTAATCTGGTAAGCCTCCTGTTTGTTTTTTTTCTCACAGTGAGTAGACCCAGCTATCAATTCAATACTGACTAATGCCACGTACACACGATCGGAAATTACGCCAGCAAAAGACCGATGAGAGCTTTTGGTTGGAAAATGCGACCGTGTGTATGCTCCATCGGACTTTTACTGGCGGAATTTCAGCCAGCAAAAGATTGAGAGCATGTTCTCAATTTTTCAGATGGAAAAAGTTTCTATTTGAAATTCTGATCGTTTGTGGCAATTCCGGCGCATGCTCAGAAGCATTGAACTTAATTTTCGCGGCTCATCGTTGTGTTGTACGTCACCGCGTTCTTGACGGTCAGAATTCGGTGTGACCGTGTAGGCAACACAAGCTTGAGCAGAATTCCGTTGGAAAACCCATCCAAGGCTTTTCCGACGAGAATTCCGAGCGTGTGTACGTGCCATTAGTTTGTTTTTCCTATGTCTATTTTTATTACTATAGATTTTGCGGCACAAAAAATCTGATATCAGTGGCCCACTTTTTGATTCTATTTTTCAATGCTTCCTTATTTTCCCTCTCTCAGGGACACATAAATTCTTACCCTCCTAAGACCGCTTGGAATAGGACATTCAGGTGGGGCCTTCTTAACATTTATGGGACATATCAGTTTTTATTTAGCTTTTTGGCAGCCCAGGTAGGATTCGTCTCCTTCCCACACCTATAAATGTTTGTATTTTCATTCATATGATCCTGTACATATTTATTGATTATATATGCTTTGGTAATTTTGTTAATTTACCAACAACAATTTATTTGCTACTTGTTTGTTTTAATCAAACAATCAACATGAGATCTCATCCATGTCCTTTTGTTATCCCTAGCATAATATACCTCTTACCAGAAATTCCTGAAGAAGCTTCAAAAGCGAAACATGTTGAGTGGTATTGGTTGTATTTATGCCCTTTAGTGGAATTTCATAACCTTTATATGGAGGGTCTCATTTCCTCATGTTCTTTATCTTTACAATAAAATATTCAAATTTTATTGATGCTGCTAATTGTGTCTTTATCCTGTTTCTGTACTGAACACCGTTAAAGTCCTGGGGTTTGTTACCCCCCCCCCCCCTTCCCCTTCTTCTCATATAAGCTCCTTATGCAGTTGAGAACAGGGAATGTGTTCACTTATTAAAAAAGGGAAAAAAAGGTATTTGAAACGATTTTCATATCTATACACAAATGTTTTGTCTTTCATTTCTATTTTAAACTGAATGGGTTGTTTTACAAGGTAAGCGTTTACAATCACTTTAAAGATGTGCAAACAGCTAAATACACAGACGCAATACTTATATGAGAGTCGTTTTACCTGTTAAAAGGATTTGTTTTCCTGTCTTTCTAAGCCTGAGATTTACACAGTTCTGAAACACAGTATAGCCCTGTCTGGCAGGGGAATGACAATTTCTATGCTGCAGTTTCACTTTCACCTATCAACCTCGTACATCTAATGCCGCGCACACACGACCGGACTTTTCAGCGGACTGTCTACACACAATCACACCAAAGTCCGATGGATTCTAACGTGATGACGTACGACCAGACTAGAATAAGGAAGTTCATAGCCAGTAGCCAATAGCTGCCCTAGCATCGTTTTTTGTCCGTCGGACTAACATACATACAAACTGATTTTTTCGACCAGACTCGAGTCTGTCGGAAAGATTTGAAACATGTTCTAAATCTAAAGTTCGTCTGATTTTTCGACAGCAAAGGTCCGATGAAGCCCACACATGGTCGAATTGTCAGACGGATTAGTTCCATCGGACCTTTGCTGATGAAAAGTCCGGCCGGGTGTACACGGCATAAGAGAATACAATTACTTTACCTATAGCGGCTCTTTAGATCTGAGCTCCAGGTAGTTACTAAAGGTACACATTAATGCAGCTCTGTAATCAATAATACATATTTCAATATTTCTCCTTCATTTTTAAGTACCTGAATTTGACTTAAAGTGGTTCTAGAGGCAAAAGGTTTTTGTATCTTAATGTATTCTATGCATTAAGATAAAAAACCTTCTCAGCCCCCCTAATACTTACCTGAGCCCAGTGGCAGCCCGTCCATTAGGGGCACACAGGCGCCACCCCCCCCCCCCATCCATGCATCTGGACTCCTAATCTACATACAGGGGGCCGGACTATGGCTTCCAATGAGAGGGGGTGTATTTTTTTGAAGCACATGATTAGAGCCAGAGGCTCTAATGGGCTTTAAAAAAGGATGGGCTTCCATGGCTCCCACCCAGATGTGTGACGATAGCGAATTAATATTTGCTATTTTCACTCTAATACCCACTGTCAGCGGCACTGGTGTCCAGGTGTCAGGCAGAGGGAAACCCGGGCACAGCAGTCTAAACTTGTACTGTCCGGGACAAAACCTGACCTAGGGAAGACTCAGAAAACAACTACCAAATATGAACTTTTACCATATAAGCCACTCACTGGTGTATAGTCAGTGAACTAAAACTATGGTTTATTCTGTCATCTGCCATTTTGCATAGAGGAGAAACCAGTCTGTAAATCACAACAATCATGTCAAAGGCCTCTCTGCTGCTCATATCGCAGCCATGTGTCCCTTCCCTTTGCAGCCAATGAGAGAGGAGAGGAATGGAAATGAAAACTTGGCTGGTGACTCTTGACAGAAAGTCATAATCTACATACAATATCTTTAGCAGTGCTGTTTGATCTGCATGTTTTGGTAAAAAGGAATGCATTAGAAATATCTTCTGATGAGGATTATAAAGGTACCCCTATGCTTACATGTTTGGGGAAAGGTTCACTTTAATGATTTCTGATTGGTTGTTTGCTCCCTATAAGCTCTTTATAAACTTTACTGTTCTAGCGAAAACAAAAAGAAGCTTGGGCTATACATACACTCTACTTGCTAATCTATGTGCAAAGTTCTATGTGATTGTGGTGATGGCCACTGGCTACCAATATTGTGGAGTTGTCTTGGCCAGCAACCACCAATGATGGTAGAAGGGTGGGGGTTTTCAAAATGCCACTGACCAACAAAAATTGTGTGTTTGTTTTTTTTTTCTTTTTTGGGGTTGGGGTTAAAGTGTTTTGCATTTAGACATCGCACACAATGCCATTTCATCCTGCACTAATAATGGAAGACTTGCACTTGGTTTCAGTTGGTGACTTTTAAAGGTTACTCACACCTTAATGTGTTGCTAAACCTACAACAGTAAAATCAGTCTGTATATGCAGTAAAGAATGCTTGTTATACTCACTGTGGAACCTAAGGGGTTAATCATCGGCATTGTGTAAAAAGACTGTTTTGTCCTGTCTTCTCTGATCCTCCCCTTCTTTTACTCTCCCCAATCCATCTGCTGATAGCAAAGAGCCCTAGGAGGCACCCTGCACATGCTCAGTTTGGTGTGTATTGCTAGAGAGGTTTTTTATTTTTATTTTTTTTCTGGGAGGGTGCATGTGATCAGCACAGGGCCAATCAGCACTGTCCAGACAGAGGGTCAGGGGCCATGTAGCCTCAAAGGACAGCCGGATGAGAATGAAACCTCCTCCTACAAGTTATGCCCTGTACACACGGTCGGAAATTCCGACGGAAAAAGTCAGATCGGATTATGTTATCGGAAAATCCGATCGTGTGTGGGCTCTATCGGACTTTTTCTGTCGGAATTTTCCGATGGAAAAAGTTTGAGAGCTGGATCTAAAATTTCCGACAACAAAATCCGATCTGACTTTTTCCGATCGTGTGTAAAGAATTCCGAAGCACAAAGTGCCATGCATGCTCAGAAAAAATTTGGAGATGAAAGCTATTGGCTACTGGTCTCTAGGTAGACCCATCGTACGTTTTATACGTCACCTCTTTCCGAACAATCGGATTTTCTGACAACTTTGTGCGACCGTGTGTATGCAAGACAAGTTTCAGCCAAAATCTGACGGAAAAATTCCGCCGGATTTTGTCGTCGGATTGTCCGACCGTGTGTGTGGGGCATAAGAAGTCACAATACTGCTATATACTGCTGATGAGAAAAGGTATTTAACAGTTTATATTTACTAAAGTAATGGCATTTGCATGTTCTGTGCACTGTAGGAGACCAGGTATAGTAAATGCAGGGTCCTGGGTTTAGTAACACTTTTCCTTTATATATAAAAAATAAATAACTAAATAAAAAACAGTGGCTGTTAATTTACCACCAAAAGAAAGCTCTGTCTGTCTCCAAAAAAAATAAAAAAATTATACAAAATGTATTTGGATATAGTGTTACATGTTCCAGTAAATGTCAGCCAAACTATCAGAGCATAGAAAACTGAAGCACAGGAAGTGGGTGTAACATGCTGGTCCTGAAGTGGTTAAAAATGTATATGCTGTTTTTTTTTTGGGGGGGGGGGGGGGGGGGGGGGGGGGGTTATTTTTTGCTACCGAACAAGAAGGCTGCCACACTGGATGACAGGTTCACTTTAAGTCCATTATAATGGAGCTAGGACAATGGCACCACATACAATGCTCCTTTTCATGACGAGTGGAAAAGCACAAGTGAATTTCATATTCCGCTGATATAATGGCTCTCTGAGCAGGCCATTGACCTGTAACTAACAGGGTTACTTGGAAAGGTGACACGCTGTGTAGGTTATTCCAGCTAATGAAGGTCACGTGACAGTTCCTCCAGTGATAAGCACTGCGGAACATGTGGAGAGGAAGACACATTAAAAAAAATCTCTAATTACAATCATTCCTTTTCACTTAAAGTGCAATTCCACCTTTGAGTACCATTTTAGTGATAATGTTTACACAGCGATATAAATTGTTACATTTGTTAGACTTTTTTATTGCATCTTCATTCTCTTTTGGGGTTCTGCCTTTGGCTTTTTTTTTTTACTGATCACAATTAGATCTTCCCAAAAAACATTTTTTTTTCTCTCTCTCCCTCTGCAGATGAATTCTATGACATGTTGCATAGCGAGCTTTGCTATCTGCAACATGTAAGTACAACATTTGCCCAGCACCTGACAACTGACGATGAGAAAAGCGGTAGTCATCAGTTAAGGCTCATTCATATGTGTGGCTATATTGCCACCCCTCTGAAAGGTGATCCACAATGGGCCACTTTTTAGAGGGTGTTTAACAAGTGATGAGGAGACTTTATGTCACCTCCTCACCGCTTACTTTAACCCTCAAAATGCTTACCCACTGCACCACAACCATAACATTGTACTTGATTTGAAATGGTTGCATTTGGTGGCGGTACCACATACTGAATGCGACCAGTTGATTAATTTTTGCTTCAGCCACAAGGAGGCCTGCATTTCTTTGTTTAGGTAGGTGGTCTGGGGTGGTAAAACCATGACTTAACCACCTGCTTTTAACCTCCTCTGGTGTGAATAAGCCCTTAAAGTTGAACTCCAGGCAAATAGCTAAATGCTTGATGAAATACATATACAGGAGCTCCTCCGACTGCCTAAAGATTTGAAATCCTGCATCTAGACTGGCAAAACTGGAGACCTGTTTTTTTTTTTCTTGCTGCAGTTCAATAATACAAGTCTTGTCCCTCCCTCAGCCTGTGACTGGACACTGAAAGGAGGAGCAGCACACTGATGAACTCATCTTTCTGTCACTCAGCTCTGTTCTCCTATCAACATGTTTTTTTTCAGAACATGATTACTGTTGTAATGTGTTGGCCGATTTATGTGGGACTTTATGTATTATATATATGTATTGGATATATATATTCCACACGCAGTATTAGTGACCAGGCCAGATATAAGTTGACAATGTTATCTGTTACCCTTTGATGTGTAAATCTTATGCAAGTTGTGTGTGTGTGAGGAATAGCCTTTTAACCTAGTATTTATTGATGGTAATTAGACCTTGAGGTCTAACCCGGGGGGTATTCATGGAAAACATTTGATCACTACATTGTAGTGATCTAATCTTATAGTTCCTCGTAGATGGTTTGTAGTTATTAAAAGTATTGTCCCGCAGCAAAAACCCGTTCTCCAGAGAGAGACACTTTATTGGCTTCCAAAACAGAACATTCTTACAGATGACAAAATCCAACAGAGTAAATGACAAGGAATATCTTCTCCTAGACCCGTGCCTCCAGACCCTTCTCTCAGAGATATATCTTCTAGACTCCCTGACTGTCTTCTCAAATACTGATCTGAGACTGGGGGGGGGGGGGGTCAACCAAATGTTTTCCATGAATACCCCCCGGGTTAGACCTCAAGGTCTAATTACCATCAATAAATACTAGGTTAAAAGGCTATTCCTCACACACACACAACTTGCATAAGATTTGCACATCAAAGGGTAACAGATAACATTGTCAACTTATATCTGGCCTGGTCACTAATACTGTGTGTGGAATATATATATCCAATACATATATATAATACATAAAGTCCCACATAAATCGGCCAACACATTACAACAATTACATCAGCCTATCTGATTAGCTTCCTGCCCCTCTCTCTCACAGTCTTTGTTGTGCTGTACAGGCATTTCAATCGCCTGATCGCTTGTGTCTCCTACCTGTCATCTATGTCTCCTACCTGTCATCTCTGTCTCCTACCTGTCCTCTGTATTTCCTACCTGTCATCTGTCTCTTACCTACCTGTTATCTCTGTCTCTTACCTGTCATCTGTGTCTCCTAACTGTCATCTCTGTCTCTTGCCTGTCCTCTGTATTTCCTACCTGTCATCTGACTCTTACCTACCTGTCATCTCTGTCTCTTACCTGTTGTCTGTGTCTTCTACCTGTCATCTCTGTCTCTTACCTATCTGCTGTCTGTGTCTCCTACCTGTCATCTGTGTCTCTTACCTGTAATCTCTGTCTCTTACCTACCTGTCATCTGTTTCTCCTACCTGTCATCTGTATCTTGTACCTGTCGTCTGTGTCTCCTACCTGTCTTCTGTATCTTGTACCTGCCGTCTGTGTCTGCTACCTGCCATATGTGTCTCCCGCCTGTCATCTGTGTCTCCCACCCATCGTCTGTGTCTCCCGCCTGTCTGTGTCTCCCGCTTGTCGTCTGTGTCTCCTACCTGTCATCTTTGTCTCCCAACTGTTGTCTGTGTCTCCTACATGTTGTCTGTTTCGTCTACCTATGTCTGTGTCTCCTACCTGTCATCTACCTATGTTTGTGTCTCCTATCTATTGTCTGTGTCTACTACCTGTAATCTCTGTCTCCTACCTGTTGTCTTTTTCTCCTAACTACATATGTGTCTCCTACCTGTCATCTGTGTCTCCCAGCTGTCGTCTGTGTCTCCTACCTATGTCTGTGTCTCCTATATGTTGTCTGTGTCTCCTACCTGTCATCTGTGTCTCCTACCTGTCATCTGTGTCTCCTACCTGTCCTTTGTGTCTTTTACCTACGTTGGTGTCTCCTACCTACGTCTGTGTCTCCTACCTGTCGTCTGTGTCTCCTACCTACGTCTGTGTCTCCTATGTGTTGTCTGTGTCTTCTAATTGTCATCTGTGTCTCCTACCTGTCATCTGTGTCTTCTAGTTGTGATCTGTGTCTCCCACCTGTCGTCTGTGTCTCCTACCTGTCATCTGTGTCTTCTAGTTGTCATCTTTGTCTCCCACCTGTCATCTGTGTCTTCTAGTTGTCACCTGTGTCTCCTACCTGTCCCTGTGTCTTCTAGTTGTCACCTGTGTCTCCCACCTGTTGTCTGTGTCTCCTACGTGTCATCTGTGTCTCCCACCAGTCGTCTGTGTCTTCCATCTGTTTTCTAGTTGTCATCTGTGTCTCCTACCTGTCATTTGTGTCTTCTAGTTGTCATCTGTGTCTTCTATTTGTCATCTGTGTCTCCCACCTGTTGTCTGTGACTCCTACCTGTCATCTGTGTCTCCCACCTGTCGTCTGTATCTCCTACCTCTTATCTGTGTCTTCTAGTTGTCATCTGTGTTTTCTAGTTGTCGTCTGTGTCTCCCACCTGTTGTCTGTGTCTTCTAGTTGTCATCTGTGTCTCCTACCTGTCGTCTGTATCTCCTACCTGTCGTATGTGTCTTCTAGTTGTCATCTGTGTCTTCTAGTTGTCACCTGTGTCTTCTAGTTGTCATCTGTGTCTCCTACCTGTCGTCTGTATCTCCTACCTGTCATCTGTGTCTCCTACCTGTCATCTGTGTCTTCTAGTTGTCATCTGTGCCCTCTAGTTGTCATCTGTGCCCTCTAGTTTTCATCTGTGTCTCCCACCTATCGTCTGTGTCTCCTACTTGTTGTTTGCGTCTCCTACTTGTCATCTGTTTCTATCTCCTGTCCTCTGTGTCTTCTATATGTCGTCTGTTGCGGCGCTGCAGCCGCTATAATACTTTTTGAAATGTAACACTTCCAAGAGTGTGGGATTCCTGCATCCTGTGCCAATACACCTTGGTTCCCTCCTACAACCCCTATGTCCCTGTAGTCCTTGTGGTGGAGCACAGGTTGAAGGACAGTTCGGATAAGCCTGATGTTGAATGCTCAAACGTCATATGTGGGCTACAGAGCTGGAATTGAGGAACATATGGGCTGTCACAGAGATGCGTACAATACTTCTTTTCCTGCGGGGAACAATTTTTTTTGGAGGATTTTAAAGGAACCTGACAGTTAAGCAGCCCATAGATGGGCACTAGATTTTGCACTCTCCAGTTTAAGAAAATCAACCCCATTATCTCATGTATTAACTTATTGATTGCCAATGACATTTTTTACATGCCCTCTCTTTATGGGTCTGTTCTGACCTGACTGAAAGCTGCAAGACTCTCTGGGAGGTGAACTGAACTTTTCACAGCAGCCATCTAGCAGGAGTACCAACCACATTCCCTAAGGTATCAATGAATACTAGGTGAGTCTATATATAGCATAGAATAAATATATGAAACAAAGTAGGTAAAAATTAGAAAATCTCATCAAAAATTCCTTTCAGGTAAATGTTGCTATAACAACTCGAAAATATTCTTAGCTTCCCATTAAGGATTCCCATCCTCCATCACCAGTACATGCCCCCAGTTCTTCGGTGATCTTCAGGTTTTTCTTTTTTTTCTAGGTGAACCTCTAACAGGGTACAGCACATACAACCAGTTTATGTACTGTATTCTGATGTGGCATTATCTTTTCCGAGGAAAAATCCATATTGATGTGATACAGTCACTCACGATCCTGATCAGTTTATCAATAGATTCAGTCAATAACCTTCCCTACAGACTGCAGGGACTCAGACCGAGGCTGGGACGGGATCCCTAGTAATGAGAACGAGATAGGAGGGACAGAGAATGAGATGAGAAGATGAGAGGGGGGAGAGATTGAGATAAATAAAAGAGAGTCAGGGAGAAAAAGATAGAGAGAGTGAGCTATGAGATGACAGAGAGAAATGAGAGTTAGAAATGAAAGGGACTGTTAAGATAAATAGATATGAGAGAGAGAGAGAGAGAGAGAGAGAGAGAGAGAGAGAGAGAGAGAGAGAGAGAGAGAAATAATATAAATATATGAGAGAGAAAGAGATAATAGATATATATAAGAAAGAACAGATGGACATGAGAGAGAGTTAAGATACAGAGATATGAGAGAGAGAGAGATAGAGAGAGATAGATAAAAGAGAGAAAGGGAAGAGATAGATCTAGGAGAATGAATAGATAGGTATCAGAGAGAGAGAAATAAGAAAAATATATGAGAGAAAAAGAGATAACGAAAGATATAAGAGAGAAAAGATGAACATGAGAGAGAGTTAAGATACAGATAAAGAGAAAGGCCTACAATACTGCCTGGAAGTGCTGGAGAAATACAGTGCCATATGGGCACTACCTATCAACTAATTGAAAACAAAACTCATGGTGTTCCAAAGGAAGAACACGAAACAAGCAAAGAGCCTTTCCTTTACCTTAAACAACTGCACTCTTGATGAAACTTACAGCTACACATACCTCGGCCTTGAAATAAACCAATCAGGAAGTTTCAAGCCAGCCATAGAGGCCCTAAAAGACAAGGCATGCAGAGCCTTCTTTGGCATCAGGAGACAGCTGTATCACCTAAAACCAACGGTAAGAGTCTGGCTTAGAATCTTTGATAGCATCATCTCCCTAATCCTTCTTTATGGCAGTGACGTTTGGGGTCTTGTCACCTACAAAGACCAATCAAAATGGGACTCTATAGCCCAACAGAAATATTTCATCTGGAATTCTGCAAACACCTCCTTCAAGTCCATCGGAGTACCTCCAACAGTGCTTGCCGGTTGGAACTAGGCTTTCCCTTACTTCTCACAGTACAGAAGAGAGTACTATTATACTAGGACCATCTACAAAACAGCAGTCCTAACTTATATCGCCATAATGCCTTACTGAGAAATAATGACCAATCCAAGCCATGTGGCCTACAACAATTCATCAGCTCCTTGTCGTATCCCAAACTCCCAACAATTCAGCCTGACAAAATCTCAAATAAAAAATATTATGAATGATTCCAAAGAAAATATGTTGGAGAATGGAGAAATGAAAAACGGAGGACTTAAAAATCCTTTACATGGACTCACCCCCCTACCCCCCTCTTATATTACCCTTTACCGCTCTCCCCCCAAATGCTGCCCTAGAGCTAACCCCCCCCCCCCCTCTCTTTCCCATTCACACTCAATTGCTTTGGCAATGCTAATATGTATTTGGTCCTGCCAATAAAGCGTATTTGACTTTGAGAGAGAGAGAGAAGAGATAGATATGAGAGAGAAGAGGAGAGGAGAGGAGGCGAGAGGAGAGGAGACGACTGGGAGAGGGAGGGATATGTGAGCATTTGATGGGAGAAATGAGAAATAAGTACAAGAGAAAGAGATGATAAATGTGGGAGACGAGGGAGAGATTTGAGAGACAGAAGAATGGGAGAGAGAGAAAAAAATACCACAAAGAAATAGAAATAGTAAATTTAGAAACAAAAAACAAGTATTGATGTGGTAGTTTTGTGCGAGTTGTGAAGAGGATGTATGATCCATGATTTTTTTTTCTTTGCTCATTTTTTTTCATCTTTTTCCTGTGATAATTTAGATTTTTTATAATGTAAGCGCAGGACTAGTGATTTGCAGATCGCCAATTTCCAGCCGGAAAAATTGATCTACTTGGTACGGCTGTAATAGAGTCTTTCGAACCCCTTATCAGTTCACTTCTGTGTTGAACAAGCAAACCTACCCTGTTCTCCCTTGCGACCTCTATCCGGTCAATACATGTTCATCTAACTTGTAAAGAGAGGGTACATCACTACCCTACAAAGCTAATGAATCTTTATAACATAAATTAAGGCATTTGTCTGTAGAAGGAAACCCACAGAAATATAGGAAGAGCTTATAAACTCCGTTCAGCCAGAGTCAAGAGCAGCAACTGAACCCAGATCCTCACTGCTGCAAGACAAGGGTACTGCCCACTCACAATTTTATGAGGGCCTCCCACTAAAACGCATCAAAAAGATTTTACCGTTCATTATCTAAAACATAACCAGTTATTTATACATTGTGAAACTCACTGAATTATACATACAAACATTTTCCTGATGCCTATTAAATATCACACTAATATTCATAACTGTTACATGGAGGGTGAGCTAACATCTGAATACATTATTTTCACGGAGTGGCGGCCTACCTGTTGTATACCGGATTTAATTATATTAAAAGGAATCTTTGCAGTATCCCAGTGGGATCCGAGACTTCCATTTGTATTATTCCTCCTACCTCGGTAAACATGACCCAAATACATAGATTTTTTTCTGCTGGAATATATTGGTTCATTTCCATTCACAAGTGCTATTTTCTGGTTGTTCCCCTCTGGTTGGCCCAATAAGGTATTTTTTTTTTTAACTGTTCCCATCACCTTCAATACAGAAGGACTTATATTTTCATGGACTGTTACTCAAAATACATCAAATTTTTAATGAAATTGATAATGTTTATCACACTGGAATGAATAAGCTTTGAAATAAGGATTTTATTTCTATTTATACAAGTGGGTTGCAGTAACACACAGGCATTTAATGTGCAGTATTGCACATTTAACCTGCATTGTCTTAGCAGTCCTTTAATTCAGTTTTCCCAATGCTGACAGTGGACCTTTATGAAGGCTTTTATGCCGGAAAGTGGTGTGGCTTCCTGATCACGTGACTACTGGAAGTAGCTTTCAAGTCAGTCACATGAACTGGTGCCCGTCGCACTGGCTCCTGATCAATAACCATGATCATGAGCTGTCGGAGGTAGCAGGGTCAGTGTGCTGGGAGCATGCAGTGAGCAGCACAATCTCAGAACACAAGCTCAGACCACTGTGGAGTCAGTTGGACATTAAAGGGTTAGTAGGTAAAAACAAAGGGGATTATTTAATAAAACTGCATGGTGCAATATTTGGTGCAGTTCTGCATAGTAACCAATCAATTTCCAGATATTATTGTCAAAGCTTAATTGAACAAGCTGAAATTAGAAGCTGATTGGCTACCATGCACAGCTGCACCAAACTCACCACTTTTAGTAAATCTCCCCCAAACTGTGCAGCTTTGACCAAAGGTGAATAATGCCTTTGCTATAGGGGTAGGTATTATGTACCTCCTGAAGCTTATCCGAAAAACTCTCAGAGATGGCATCATCCCATCCTGCTTTGTTGCTAGGACATTGCTAAGACACTCCCAGTAGTTACTGCTCATCACTACTATCACAAGAAAGAGTTCTTTCTCCAATTCAAATGCCTTTGCATGCGCTCTCTCTTCCCTGTCACAGTAGCTCTGAGTTCAACAATGATGTGATGGTAGAGATAGTGGATCACACATGTGCCGAGGTTTGTCAGCTCACTTCTGTGATGGTGGGAGTGAAGTGTAACAGTTGAAAGTGTCTTAGCAACAAGGCAGAACGGAAGGAGATACATAGATGACCTACACCTATAGCAATGGCATTATCCAACTTTCGTCAAAGCTGCACAGTTCATTTTTATCTACAGGTGTCCCCTACCTGCATAAGCAGTTTTTTCGTAAAGGTGACCCTTTAATCCTTTCGCTCCCAGAGCCATTTTTTGCAATTTTTTTGTTTAAAAATTCATTTTAGGCCTGAAGATTACATAAAACCCCCAAACATTATATATTTTCTGAAAGCAGACACCCTAGAGAATAAAATAGTGGTAGCTTCAATCTTTTATGTCACTTGATATTACCGCAAACGTCTAGGAAACACAAACTTTCAATAAAAAAACACACTAAAGTGGATTTTAGGGCAAACAAACACAATAAACTACTCAAAGACGAGGTTGCACCAAGTAAATAGATTTCCAACATGTCAGTACCCTATATTTTCTATAGGCGACGCTTCAAATGCCCTCTATAAGTCGTCAGGTTAGTGTTACAGAGGAGGTCTTGTGCTAGAATTATTGCTCTGGCATGCACCACGATAAGTAACATGTCTATCGCAATCAATGTTTTCACGTGTAGACACCCATGAGCATGCGTTTACATGAATACGTGCATATATGTGGGGGGGGGGAGGGCCTAAAAAAGGTTTAGGGGTGTAGGTGTAACTTTATTTCTTTGCTTAACTTTTTTTTTTTATCACATAGGGGACAAAAAGTCCCCTATGTGATGATTTTTGGTGATAGGTTCTCTTTAATGAGACATGCAGGGCCTAAAAGACCCTGCATGTCTCCTCTGGGCTCCACTGAATGCATTGCAATGCAGATCGCATTGCAATACATCCCCTCCCGGCTACGCTAGGCTGACATCCCTGTGTGAAACCCCCACTGCCAATTCTGTACGACGTACAGACCTGGCAGCAAAAGGGTTAAGGATCACTTTTCCTGCTGCATATATGTATCATGCAGTTGGGAAGAGGTCAAAAGAGGTCAAATGTAAAAGCTGCATTTTTATGTAAAATAGTGCATTATAACGCATAGGAGGTTCACATCTGTGCACTGTGGTGCACCTCAATGCAAGTGCATTGTGTTGGTGTGAAAACCCTAAAAATGTAATTCTCTTATTTGCTCCCTTTTGGTCTATTAAATATACAATTTAAATCATTGTGTTATGTTATATAGGTTTATAAGTCCAAACTAATTGCACCGTTGATTGTGCCCAAAATTTAGAGTTGTCCTGTGTCCTCTGCTAACTTCCTGAGCTATCTCAAAGAAGGGTCTTTCCAGTTCTTATCTTGCACTGCATACCAATTACTCACTTTGTTTGTAGAGATAAGTGGGAGGGATTTAGTACTTTAGCGAAAAAAAACAAGGCAGGGCTGCCACCACTCACTTCGCAACTCAGTTGCTGTGTGTTGTCAGCCCAGAAGAAACTAGGAGCTGAGTATATTTCTGGCTGGGCGAAGGGTTATTTTCTTTGAACTCCAATAAGAATGCTATTTTCATGGCTTTTGGCTGCTCCAGGGCACAGGGGAGTTTATCAAGACTAGGACAGACAGAATCTGGAGCAGCTGTGCATGGCAACCAATCAGCTCCTATCTTCAACTTGTTCAGTTAAGCTTTGAAAATAAAAGATACAAGCTAATTGGTTGCCATGCATAGCTGCTCCAGATTCTGTCTGCTCCAGTTTTGATAAATTCCTGCCATTATCTGACTGCTGGTATACCAGAACATCCCTGTGTCCTTATGAGAGATAATAGAATCATTCTCACATACAGTCTATAAAAGATCCCCAGCTGCTACATTACACTGTTCTCCTGTATTGGATATTATGTAAAATCGTATTTTATCCCTTTGCAACAGTTGTCGCTGCTAGCAAGCTTGTTTTACAAACTTTAAGGGAGATGTAGTTAAATAGACAAAGTTCCCATCTGATGTAATGTTCAAACAGCTTGTCTTGGATAAGAAATGCATAAAATCAAATACATTCTCTCTAACTATCTGTATATAAAGGGGATTTATTAGGAAAGAGCAATATTCTAACCGTATAAATTTGGTTGCCCATTTAAAGCATAACTAAATTTTTTTAGATATTGGAGAGGGATTAGAACACCTGTCAGTTTTTGTTACTGTCTGTGTCCACATTAAGGAGAGTAACCCTCTTTATTTGTCCCATTTGCCATTATCATTAAAAGGGAAAATAAAAGAAAATCCTAAATTTTGGGTTGTCCCCAGAAGTAATAGAGGGGAAATCTTCCAGTGGAGACTAGACATGGGAACTGCCAAAAAAATTCGTTTCGTTTCGTTTCGTCCCGTTTCGTATATAAAAAAATTCGTAATTCGTAATTCGTGTACGAAATTCCGTTCGAATTCGTACGAAATACGAAATTCGGACGAATCGTAATTTTTTTTACGAATCGTTAGTAAAGTTACGAATCGTTACGAATCGTTACGAATCGTTATGAATAGTTACGAATCGTTAGTAAATCCAACTACCAATATCGAATTTCAACTAATTTGAACGAAATTATTATAGCAGATATAACGAATGAATTCGAATGACAAAGTGTCATTTTTGCAGAAAAAAAAAAAGCGTAGGGGTCCCCCCAAATTCAATAACCAGGCCCTTCAGGTCTGGTATGGATATTAAGGGGGACCCCAGCCAAAAAAAAAAAATAAAAAAAATGGCGTGGGGTCCCCCCCAAATATCCATACCAGACCCTTCAGGTCTGGGATGGATTTTAAGGGGAACCCCGGCCAAAAAAAAAAAAAAAAAAAATGGCGGGGGGTCCCCCTCAAAATCCATACCAGACCCTTTATCCGAGCACGCAACCTGGCAGGCCGCAGGAAAGGAGGGGGGACGAGAGCGGCCCCCCCTCCCGCCTGAACCGTACCAGGCCACATGCCCTCAACATTGGGAGGGTGCTTTGGGGTCCCCCCCAAAGCACCTTGTCCCCATGTTGATGAGGACAAGGGCCTCATCCCCACAACCCTGGCCGGTGGTTGTGGGGGTCTGCGGGCGGGGGGCTTATCGGAATCTGGAAGCCCCCTTTAACAAGGGGACCCCCAGATCCCGGCCCCCCCCCCTGTGTGAAATGGTAAGGGGGTACAAAAGTACCCCTACCATTTCACCAAAAAAGTGGCAAAAATGGTAAAAATGACAGGAGACGGTCTTTGACAATTCCTTTATTAAAATCTTCTTTCTTCTGGTCTTCCTTCTTCATCTTCTCCTTCCGTCATCTTCTCCTTCCGTCATCTTCTCCTTCCATCTTCTTCTTCCTTCGATTCGCTTCTTCTTCCTCCGGTCTTCTCGTCCTTCTCGTCCGGCGTCGTCCTTCTCGTCCGGCATCGTCGTCTCTTCTCGCAGGCCGCTCCTCGCAATGGGAGGCTCCCGCTCTGTGAGGCTTCGCTCCGGGTGACAGGTCTTTTATAACGAAGGCACCTGGTGACCCCGCCCCCTCTGACGCACGGGGACGTCATGTGGAATTCCCTATGGCTTTCCCCATGACGTCAGAGGGGGGGCGGGGTCACCAGGTGCCTTCGTTATACAAGACCTGTCACCCGGAGCGAAGCCTCACAGAGCGGGAGCCTCCCATTGCGAGGAGCGGCCTGCGAGAACAGACGACGATGCCGGACGAGAAGGACGACGCCGGACGAGAAGGACGACGCCGGACGAGAAGGACGAGAAGACCGGAGGAAGAAGAAGCGAATCGAAGGAAGAAGAAGATGGAAGAAGATGCCGGAAGGAGAAGATGAAGAAAGGAAGACCAGAAGAAAGAAGATTTTAATAAAGGAATTGTCAAAGACCGTCTCCTGTCATTTTTACCATTTTTCACACTTTTTTGGTGAAATGGTAGGGGTACTTTTGTACCCCCTTACCATTTCACACAGGGGGGGGCCGGGATCTGGGGGTCCCCTTGTTAAAGGGGGCTTCCAGATTCCGATAAGCCCCCCGCCCGCAGACCCCCACAACCACCGGCCAGGGTTGTGGGGATGAGGCCCTTGTCCTCATCAACATGGGGACAAGGTGCTTTGGGGGGGACCCCAAAGCATCCTCCCAATGTTGAGGGCATGTGGCCTGGTACGGTTCAGGCGGGAGGGGGGGGCGCTCTCGTCCCCCCCTCCTTTCCTGCGGCCTGCCAGGTTGCGTGCTCGGATAAAGGGTCTGGTATGGATTTTATGGGGGACCCCACGCCATTTTTTTTGGCTAGGGTTCCCCTTAAAATCCATCCCAGACCTCAAGGGTCTGGTATGGATTTTGAGGGGGACCCTACGCCATTTTTTTTTTTTTTTTGGCTGGGGGTCCCCCTTAATATCCATCCCAGACCTGAAGGGCCTGGTTATTGAATTTGGGGGGACCCCTACACATTTTTTTATCAATGACTTCAATGAATGACTGTTCTCTGTATTACGGATCCAACAATTCATTTGCCGGCAAATAGCTGCGAGTGATTTTAAATAGCTTTTTTTTTCCTGCAAAAATGACACATTGTACAGAGACAGTTCTCTATATTAGATATACTGAATCTCGAATCATTCGAAGCATTCGTTATATCCGCTATTATAATTTCTTTCATGTTAGTTGAAATTAGATATTTGTTAGTTACAATACAACATTCGAATTGTTCTCTGTATTACGGGAATCGGCAATTAGCCGCGAGTGATTTTAAATGTCTTTTTTTCCTGCAAAAATGACACATTGTACAGAGAGAGTTCTCTATATTAGATATACTGAATCTCGAATCATTCGAAGCATTCGTTATATCCGCTATTATAATTTCTTTCATATTAGTTGAAATTAGATATTTGTTAGTTGTTGTATTCGAATTGTTCTCTGTATTACGGGAATCGGCAAATAGCCGCGAGTGATTTTAAATGTCTTTTTTTCCTGCAAAAATGACACATTGTACAGAGAGAGTTCTAAACACGGGAAACATGACCCCTTCATAGACATACTATATAGTATATAGTATATAGAAGGGCGCAGGTTTCCTGTGTTTAGAACTCTCTCTGTACAATGTGTCATTTTTGCAGGAAAAAAAGACATTTAAAATCACTCGCGGCTAATTGCCGATTCCCGTAATACAGAGAACAATTCGAATGTTGTATTGTAACTAACAAATATGTAATTTCAACTAACATGAAAGAAATTATAATAGCGGATATAACGAATGCTTCGAATGATTCGAGATTCAGTATATCTAATATAGAGAACTGTCTCTGTACAATGTGTCATTTTTGCAGGAAAAAAAAAGCTATTTAAAATCAATCGCAGCTATTTACCGGCAAATGAATTGTCGGATCCGTAATACAGAGAACAGTCATTCATTGAAGTCATTGATAAAAAAATGTGTAGGGGTCCCCCCAAATTCAATAACCAGGCCCTTCAGGTCTGGGATGGATATTAAGGGGGACCCCAGCCAAAAAAAAAAAAAAAAAATGGCGTAGGGTCCCCCTCAAAATCCATACCAGACCCTTGAGGTCTGGGATGGATTTTAAGGGGAACCCTAGCCCAAAAAAATGGCGTGGGGTCCCCCATAAAATCCATACCAGACCCTTATCCGAGCACGCAACCTGGCAGGCCGCAGGAAAGGAGGGGGGACGAGAGCGGCCCCCCCTCCCGCCTGAACCGTACCAGGCCACATGCCCTCAACATTGGGAGGGTGCTTTGGGGTCCCCCCCAAAGCACCTTGTCCCCATATTGATGAGGACAAGGGCCTCATCCCCACAACCCTGGCCGGTGGTTGTGGGGGTCTGCGGGCGGGGGGCTTATCGGAATCTGGAAGCCCCCTTTAACAAGGGGACCCCCAGATCCCGGCCTCCCCCCTGTGTGAAATGGTAAGGGGGTACAAAAGTACCCCTACCATTTCACCAAAAAAGCGTCAAAAATTGTAAAAATGACAGGAGACGGTCTTTGACAATTCCTTTATTAAAATCTTCTTTCTTCTGGTCTTCCTTTCTTCATCTTCTCCTTCCGGCATCTTCTTCCATCTTCTTCTTCCTTCGATTCGCTTCTTCTTCCTCCGGTCTTCTCGTCCTTCTCGTCCGGCGTCGTCCTTCTCGTCCGGCGTCGTCCTTCTCGTCCGGCATCGTCGTCTGTTCTCGCAGGCCGCTCCTCGCAATGGGAGGCTCCCGCTCTGTGAGGCTTCGCTCCGGGTGACAGGTCTTGTATAACGAAGGCACCCGGTGACCCCGCCCCCCCTCTGACGTCATGGGGAAAGCCATAGGGAATTCCACATGACGTCCCCGTGCGTCAGAGGGGGCGGGGTCACCAGGTGCCTTCGTTATAAAAGACCTGTCACCCGGAGCGAAGCCTCACAGAGCGGGAGCCTCCCATTGCGAGGAGCGGCCTGCGAGAAGAGACGACGATGCCGGACGAGAAGGACGACGCCGGATGAGAAGGACGAGAAGACCGGAGGAAGAAGAAGCGAATCGAAGGAAGAAGAAGATGGAAGAAGATGACGGAAGGAGAAGATGAAGAAGGAAGACCAGAAGAAAGAAGAAAGAAGATTTTAATAAAGGAATTGTCAAAGACCGTCTCCTGTCATTTTTACCATTTTTGCCACTTTTTTGGTGAAATGGTAGGGGTACTTTTGTACCCCCTTACCATTTCACACAGGGGGGGGGCCGGGATCTGGGGGTCCCCTTGTTAAAGGGGGCTTCCAGATTCCGATAAGCCCCCCGCCCGCAGACCCCCACAACCACCGGCCAGGGTTGTGGGGGATGAGGCCCTTGTCCTCATCAACATGGGGACAAGGTGCTTTGGGGGGGACCCCAAAGCACCCTCCCAATGTTGAGGGCATGTGGCCTGGTACGGTTCAGGCGGGAGGGGGGGCCGCTCTCGTCCCCCCCTCCTTTCCTGAGGCCTGCCAGGTTGCGTGCTCGGATAAAGGGTCTGGTATGGATTTTGAGGGGGACCCCACGCCATTTTTTTTTTTTTTTTTGGCCGGGGTTCCCCTTAAAATCCATCCCAGACCTGAAGGGTCTGGTATGGATATTTGGGGGGGACCCCACGCCATTTTTTTTATTTTTTTTTGGCTGGGGTCCCCCTTAATATCCATACCAGACCTGAAGGGCCTGGTTATTGAATTTGGGGGGACCCCTACGCTTTTTTTTTTTCTGCAAAAATGACACTTTGTCATTCGAATTCATTCGTTATATCTGCTATTATAATTTCGTTCAAATTAGTAGAAAATCGATATTGGTAGTTGGATTTACTAACGATTCGTAACTATTCATAACGATTCGTAACGATTCGTTACTATTCATAACGATTCGTAACGATTCGTAACTTGAAATTGAAATTCGATATTTGTAGTTGGATTCGAATTGTTCTCTGTGTTATGAGAACCAACAATTCATTAGCCGCGTTAACGATTCGTAACGATTCGTAACGATTCGTAACTTTACTAACGATTCGTAAAAAAAATTACGATTCGTCCGAATTTCGTATTCCGTACGGAATTCGTAAAAAAAAAAAAAATTCGTACTACAGATTCGTAAATTCGTACGAATTTCGAAAAATTCGTACGAATTACGAATTCGTACGAAACGAATCGCACATGTCTAGTGGAGACACTAGATCTGGTGACCTCCAGGTCCCCAAACAATTTCCTTACTTTGCAGGGATTTCCTCTCACTTGTTGTTTGGCTATGGGACAGGAAGTGAAGGGAAATCTCCCCAAAGGGATACAGATGGTGGAAAAAAAAAATCTGACAGGGGTTATAACCCTCCCTTGCTCTATCCAAAACGAAGGAAAAAGTTTAGTCTAGTTTTGCTTTTGGTGTATGACGTGTGCTCTTTATAAACCTAATTTTGCCACACCAGTTTAGCATTAAGTGGCAGTGAATGCCAAAATGGTAAGACAATCTACAGTATGTCCAAGTTGTTTGCATGAATATCCATTAAAAAACAAAGGATTGGATTTCAATTCAGTAATGACAAAATATCTTTAAAGAGGCACTGTCATCTTGCCCGTTCAGGGTAAGAGCCTATGTAAACTTGTACCCTGGCCATCTTATACCCACCTTTCCAGCGCTCCCCTGCTGACCCTTCCTGTGTGGCTGCTTCTGCTCATTACCTAGTGCTTCTATCCATGGGGAGCATGTGACATCCACCCAGAATGCAGTGCTCAGGCCCTGCGGCCAAATGCACTGTTAAATAATGTCACTGCCCCTGAGCTCTGACACCAGCCAACACCTAGTATTACAGGGAAGGCTGCAACAAAAGAAGAAGTGCAGGGAAAAGCTGAAAAGGTGAATATTTGTAGATCAGAGAGTAGACTTTACACATTTGTTGTCACTTTGCCCTTAATCGGCAAAAGAGCCTGAGCCTGTGGTGGCTGCTGGCATATTGGGCCATGTGGCCAGTGTTTGCAGATTCTCAGGTCCACCATTTATGTTCATAGTAACTGGATTTTGGAGGGAATCTTTTTAATTTTTCTGTCTTCAGTTATTAGAATTGTTATTTTACTGGACCAATGCTTTTGCTGGACTTTGCCTGTGAAACGCGTTGTCCAAATTCTAGTCAAAAGCATATTGTTCTGGTAAATCTTATATGCTATGGTGGTCAAAAAATAAGTTTTATTCAAATGTATAGTATACGCCAGTATGCTGATATTGTGCTTCTTTAAGAATTAAAATTGTATTTGGTTTGTTAATAAAAATAATTTTAAATACTTTGATTTTGGCTTCTCCATTATTTTTTTTTAATGTCTATTGATGACTATACATGGGCAGATTACTTCCTGAGATTGGCAAATGGTAAAATAACTCCCCATCTTACTGAGACCCTCCACAATCTTCCTAGCCAACAATCGAGGCATAGATTAGCCCTGCAGAGATACATCACATCCCGAAATCTATTTGAGATGACT
Source organism: Lithobates sylvaticus (assembly GCA_028564925.1). Classification (NCBI taxonomy): domain Eukaryota; kingdom Metazoa; phylum Chordata; class Amphibia; order Anura; family Ranidae; genus Lithobates; species Lithobates sylvaticus. Next base: position 145,505,182 of record CM053029.1, read on the forward strand.
CTGATTCTGATATTGAGAAGTGATCATTAATGTTGCGCTATTGATCCTTACACGGCCCGATTTTCTCAAGCAACATTTGAATGTATTGCAGGGCTTGCTGTTATTGAGCTACTGTACTGGCCACCTTACAAGAAATTATTATTTTACATGATTTAGGATGGGAAAGAAAGACTCACCCTTCAAAGTATGTTGGCAAAGACCATGCCTTTTCACCCTCCCCTACTTTTCTCTCCAGAAAGACAGCGCCATCTTTGTTCAGACATTACCCAAGGTCAACATCTACTTCGTGGACTGAGATGACTCTATCAGGTGAATCCTGATGCCTGTGCATGTTCACAAATATCTGATGCCGATCAGCTGTTGCTGCAGCCCCACAAAGTTGCAATGTTGCATTTAGATCACAGAGACTGAGGAAATGTTTCCTCTTGCCTGCAGCAGACTGGTGACATCATCTCAGCTTAGGCAAAGTCACTGGCTTGGAGCTCAAGGAGTTTTCTTTTTTAATTTTACTGTTGCAGTATATAGTGACATGTCAGTAATGTATTACTAAAAAGTTGTGAAATGACTGAAAGGTCCACTTTAAACATTACATTTATATGTAGAAGTCTATACATCAGATCAAAGAAAGGACCATTGGGGAGGAGAGAAGGAATGTTGGGAGCTTTTTGACTGACAATAGAAGAAGCTGAGTAAACACTCTAAAGACTGGCACTAATATGTAAAAGATAGATCTCTGGCCAAATGTTAGCTGTCTTCTGAGTATATGTTTATAGTTTGCCTACACCAACCTTTTAAGCGTCTTTCTTAACTTTACTTTGTGCCGGCATCACGTGACCTCAGACAAGTGGCAGTCTGATGTTCTACAGATAAGCACAAGCCGGCAGCAGGGCAGAGAACAGCACTCTGGATATACTGCTGTGTTACGCTTTCAGTGTTTTACCAGGTCACGGATGAAAATAAACCTTTCCTATTTATAACGGAATTTCCTATGCAAATGAATGCCTATTATCACACTATTATTAGCCTCACTACACAATGCACTTAAGATATTATCAAAGTTTAACATGGTGTTGGGCTTCACACACCTCCGGGGCCAGTTCTTCTTGACTGCTGAGGTGCAATGGGCATATGTACAAATCAAATGTAACGTAATGGGATAAAAACCCACCACCCTTGCCCCCTCACCTCATTAAATAAACACACTTACAACCATTAGGTTGGAAAGGGCAAGGCCACAGCTTTATTTAAATTCCAACACATAACATGTGAACACTTTAACCACTTACGGACCGCCCGCCATCATTCTACATCGATATTTTGAAGAGGAATACCATTGTTATGGCAGCAGCTAGCTACCATAACCCCGGTATTCTCTTCTTCAGCGGGCGGTCCGCTGAAAGATTTAAGTGGTCTCTGTGGCGGATTCGCCACAAGATCACCTTTATCGGCATCCCGCCCCTCTCCGGTGCCCTCCGCCGCTTACCAGAGCCGTCGGCAGTGGCGGAGGCAATCAGGTTCTGTCCCTGGCTTAGCATGGAGACGAGTGAGGGGAAGATGGCTCCCACCTGTCTCCATACCACTGCAGGGCGGAAGCAACTTCAAAACGTCACTTCTGCCCATAGCTCTTAAAGGGACATTTTTATTTTTTCAAATTACATAAAAAAAATGTTTTATTGCATTTTTGTGTAAATATGAGATCTGAGGTCTTTTTGACCCCAGATCTCATATTTAAGAGGTCCCGTCATGCTTTTTTTCTATTACAAGGGATAGTTACATTCCTTGTAATAGGAATAAAAGTTACACAATTTTTTTTTGAAAGAACAGTGTAAAAAAATTAAATGAAAGGTAAAATAAAGAAGAAAAAACTTTTTTTTTTTAAACGCGCCCTGTCCCGTAGATCTCGCGTGAAGAAGCGAACACATACGCGAGCAGCGTCCACATATAAAAATAGTGTTCAAACCACACATGTGAGGTATCGCCACAATTGGTAGAGCGAGAGCAATAATTCTAGCCCTAGACCTCCTCTAAGTCTAAAATGCAACCTGTAGATTTTTTTAAACGTCACCTATGGAGATTTTTAAGGGTAAAAGTTTGTCGCCATTCCACAAGTGGGTGCAATTTTGAAGCGTGACATGTTGGGTATCAATTTACTTGGCGTAACATTATCTTTCACATTATAAAATAAATTGGGCTAACTTTACTGTTGTCTTATTTTTTAATTCAAAAAAGTGCGCTTGTAAGACCATTGCGCAAATACAGTGTGACAGAAAGTATTGCAACAACCGTCATTTTATTCTCTAGGATGTTTGGGGGTTCTAAGTAATTTTCTAGCAAACAAAAACGTTTTTAACTTGTAAACACCAAATCTCATAAAGAGGCTCGGTCCTTAAGTGGTTAAACCAGTGTCAGTCACAGTTGAACTGTGAGCATGCAATTCCAAAGGGGGCTTGTCTTTGCCATAAGTGCTGGACAGACAGTCTACTTCCAACTTTAAATGCTGGCAAGGTCAAGAAACCGCAGCAAGCTGTGACATACCATAAAGGAAAAAAGGGGCGGGAGGGTGGGCAGCACTTCCATCCACTTCTTCAAAAGACCCCAGAATTCTCTGGGGACAATCATTTTCTGAGCTCAGGCCCAGCCCATCCCCCATATTTCCACCAATCCTTGGTGACCATCAACCACCTTGTACGGCACCTGGCCATGCCCCCATCAGTCAAGGCTCTCTTTCCCTATAGGGGTTCAAGAGGCCTTCATTCACAGTGTGTGCCACTCAAAACAATTGATTATTGTTATTTTTATTTATTATTTCTTTTTTTTTATGGTTGAACTGGATGGACTTGTGTCTTTTTTCGGCCTAGCTAACTATGTAACTATGTAACTATAAATAGAGGATACAATTTACTCTACAACTATGCATCACATCTGTCATATCTTATTATTATTGATTTTATTTTTGTCATTCTTCTAATTCTACGTTGGTAATGAGTTGACTTTATAGAGAACTTGTATTTATGGATTTGTTTGGACAGAGACCAATAATTCTAAGCCGAAAAAACTACCTTTGTGATATCTCACATCACACCCCTATCTAATGCTACACCTCAGTCAACCACTTTACAACTGCCTAATGCTACACCCCTATTTCATGCCATACCTCTGTCCCCTACCATGCCCCTGTCCTACACCACACTCCTATATAATCCTACACCCACCCACGTTACCACTGCCCTACGTCACATACCTATTTATTTCTACACCTCTGTGCCCCACCACACCCCTCTCCTATACTACACTCCTAAATAATCTCACACCCATGTCACCAACTTTACCACGGCCCCATGCCTCACCCCTATTTCATGCCATTATACCTCTGTTTCCACCATGCCCCTGTCCTACACAACACCCCTATCTAATGCCACATCCCTGTCAACCACTTTACCATTGCCCCATGCCCTATGCATCCCCCCGTAGGAGGAGGCAGGAGGAGACGCACGCCGGAAGCCAACGTGATGCAGAGAAGGAGGAGGAGGAGACGCCGACTGCCGCCCGTCACTCATATGAGGAGCGCCGCCCCCCCGGAACCTAGCTGGGGTAAGTACTTGATGACCAACTGACAGTGAGACCTCCTAGGAGGGGGGGTGACCTAACGGACGAGGAGGTGGTTGCTGTTTGCCACCCCCCCCAAAAAAAAAACACCAGCCGCCACTGGCCGCTAGCAATAATTTATGTCTTCTCCCATTGCTTTTGGGTTTAACGTAGAAAAGCCTGTGCTCTGCCATCACACTGCAGAGAAGGAACTCTTGTTCTCTTGTTCCCTGTATAGAACCAGAGGTCTGACTAGCCCCCTGGATGAATTAGAGCTAAAGTTCTCCAACCAGCCAAGGGGCATGCTGGACCTTTGCAGAGAACCTACTGCTTCCACACAGAGAGCAAGTGTCCTTCTCTGCAGCATACTGGCAGGGGATAGCATTTTCTACTCAGTCTGTGGCTGAATTTTAAAGATGACAATTTGTAAGACTTTGAACACCTTTTGCGTTGATTCATCTAAAATGTATTTAGCTGATTTTTTTTTAAATTATAAAGTAAGATTGATTCCAAACCATTCTATTTTTATTTAATATAAAAACTTTGATAGTGGGGCTGATAACTTTGGATCCAAATATGTAAGCGAGTGTTAATAGGTGAAACCTGAATGCACTTAAAAATTTGGCATTTCCTAGAAAGATGGAAAGTTTTCCCCTCCTGTACACCCATTGCGATTACCGTCTCTCTCTATGCATTAAGAAAATCTGCAGTGTTTGCACATGATGTAACAGATGAAAAGTCTACCGGTATATTTATGTCTACCAAGTATTCTAGCTCAAACGCAGCGCATTAATTAATTCTTACAGGGAATCAAAGATCATTATTGAATTGCAAAATATTAGCAAATCCCCAGGGCAGAATTGGAACAAGGAAAGGAAAATGAATTCTGTCCCGCTGGCTATATCTTTCTTCTAGAAAATAATTACTTTGAAATTTAACTGTGGCAAAAAAAAACCTATACCCAGACCTCACTCTGTGTTATCCTTTTATGAAATATATGTGGAAGGATATTAGTGAGCTTTGAACTAGTTTAGTGTAGACATGGGGAAAAGACAAGCACAGGTGTAACAGAGCCCCTAGTGGCAAAACAGTTAATTTACACCTCAACTTCATCATAGGAAACTGAAGTACCACTTGTAGGTTTTTTAAATAAATAAACTTGTACAGTCAAAAGCACATGGATATCCCTCCAAATAATTTCAGTTCAACTGTTCCTGGTGAAGGGTACTGTTGCTACAGCATACAAAGAAATGTACGCTTCCAACTTTGTGGCAACAGTTTGGGAAAGGCAGTTTTATGATCCGGCGTGACTGTGCTCCAATGCACAAAGCCAGCTCTATAAAGACATGGTTTGATGAGTTTGTAATAGAGGAACTTTAATTGGCCTGCACAGAGCACAGACTCAACCCTACTGAACGCCTTTAGGATAAATTAGAAAGCAGACTGTGAGCCAGTTCTTCTCATCCAATATCAATAGCCAATCTTCCAAATGGGCCCAAATTCCCAAGGACACAATCCAAAATCTTGTGCAAAGTCTGAACAGAAGAGTGGAGGCTGCTATAAGCACAAAATGAGGGCCAATTGCACATTAATGCCTATGGTTTTGGAATGGGTTGCCCAACAAGTTCACATAGGTATAACAGTCAGCCAATGCTGCAGCACGCAGGAGATCACTAGCTCATGTGATGCTTGGGGCTAGTGCCCAGCAACTGGAGTGTGCTAGCAATAAGGCAGGCTTGGGGAATGCTTACTACAGGAGCTTTTTGGCCAGGCTTTGAGGGTAGGGGTGAGAGTCACAAATGGCCTACGGGTATGGTAATTGAATTTTTCAACATTTTTCAAAGCTGCAGTGTTTTTTATCCTACTGGAGCTCATTGACTGCATAGGCAATTTTCTTGAAAGAGAGAACTTAGCCTTTTACGTTTGGAGTCGATTTTGTTTTATTCTAGTGTTTTATCAAATATATCTTTTTAATATCTATCTATTTTACACACACAATTACAAATAATACTGCACTAGAGTCAAACCCTGCCAAACCATCGCACACATCTTACATAAAACATCTTCACCTCCACAAACAGCGCCCGCTCGGTTTAGCTCTTGCAGCAGTGAACAACAATGGGATTCAAACAGATTTCCCAGCTGCTACCGGATGCCTTTTGATCCACGAAATCCCCAATTCCAGAGAAAAATATGTTGTAATACAATATAAAGCAATCCAGGAGAGGATCAGAAGTATTCTGAAGGATCTGACCGGCTGACAAACGTAAACTCCAAAGACTTTATACCTGTAATCCCATTCTGCCTTGTGTTTGTATACCTTGTAGACCTCAATTTTTAAAACTTTCTTTAAAGGGGAATATCACCTTTTACACAAATTTTTTATAATTAATTTAAATATTTTAAAATGAACCTGGACAAGAAGATGCATATGATGTATTACACTGTCAACCTTAGCCTACGAATGGATATTCCAGCTAATAGGACAACAATCTGAGCATCAGCAGACTGAGAATAGACATCACTGGGGCAGGTTAAGTCCACAGTTAACCTTTTACCCTCACAAACAATAGCTGCCATTATGTGTTCTAACAACAGTAGCTGCCAGTTCTAACATAGCACATACCGTTCACTAATCTACTATAAAAGTCACTGGCTCTCATAAATGACCCTTAGCATTCCTTCATAGTGTCAATGGAGACTAGAACTACTGCTGCCAATTGCAGACATCTTTTTAGGTCCCTGAAGTGGGCATTTACAGAATTAACCAATATAAGGCTCCAATGAATATGAAAAAGGGGTGTTAAAGTGTTTTGTGATGCTTTTAATGCCAGCTTTTCTAACTATATCTATACTTCAAAATGACAAGGTACTACAGTCTGACAACCAACAAATTATTAAACAGAATAAAATTACAATTTGATAAACACCAAATATGATATGGATCTTTTGCATTTTCTCTAAAGGAGATGCAATGTGTGCCTTTTTGAAGTCTGCACCTTGTAAAATATGTGCTTTGGTGTCTAATTGATTGATATTTTTCTATACATCAATGCAGTGTTTTTCAATCTTTTTTCCATCAAAGCGCCCTTTAAAATTGTGCCCAGTCTCTAGGCACCCATTCTAAATGTAAAAAAACAAAACAAATAGTTTTACAGAAACCTCCACACACAGAGGACACCCAATATTAGAGGTGATTTATTCTTCCAAAGCAATGCAGTGTTTTTCAATCTTTTTACCAACAATTAAAAATTATGCAATTGAGGCACCCCGTTCTGAATGTAAGAAACAAAACTAACAGTTTTTAAATAAATGAAAACCAGCAACTCGGAGTGTTCTTGCCTTTTTGGCTAGATATGTAAAAGCACATCAAAAAGAGAAATTACCATATTGCTGGCGGGGATGCAAAGTAGTGGGAACGATGGCCCATATATGGTGGGATTGCCCAAAAATAAAAAAACTACTGGAAAGAGATTTTACAGTTAATAAAATAAATTACTAAGAAAGACATACTAGAAGAACCCTGGACGTGCTTGTTTCACGGGATAGAAAGTTCAATAAAACAATATAAAGAATCTGTGATTCCTCATCTGATCAATGCAGCCAAAAGTCAGATACCAAGACACTGGCAAGAAATAGAAAGCACCCCCAAAATAAAGGAATTGTTCGGAAGGGTAGAAGAGACATATAACATGGAATATCTGAGATACTGTGTAGAGGAGGGGATGGAGGGAATAATAAACCGATGGAAAGATTGGAAGTCGTTTAAGAAGACGATGAGATATGTGAAGGCTGTAGGAGGATAAGACAGGGTGACTCGGGAGAACTGGAAGAAACTGAGAAAAATCAGATAAGAGATTGATGGGGAGCTGAGGGAAGAGGATGGAGACAGAATGAGGAATGGGGGGGGGGGGAGGATGCATGGGGGGGGGGGGGGGGGGGTTTAAAATGTATACATTAAATGTAATCAAGTTGGAATCTACGGAATTTGTTTTTGTATGTGGATAAAATCAAAATAATGATAATTTAAAAAAAAGATATGTAAAAGCATAATACAGTAGATTCTAACACGTTTCAGCTTTTGTAGCCTTCCTCGTATCATTCCTCAAATACACCTTTCCACTAACGTGTATTCTAGCATTTCTAGTCATGCCTCAGTTTCTCTCTCTCACTCAGCTAATGTGACCCCAGTGCTGACAGAGAGGGGCAGGGGATGGGCAAACAAGGATGCTGTGCCAGCTTTGTCCTCCTTATCAACTAATGATGTCACTGGTTGTTAGGATGCCAATGGCTAGAAGACTGGAATGGTGCACAATGAAAACCTGTAGCTTTGTGTAACTAAGTGGCAGGCTCAATCCACCTGCTTTGCTTGTATACAATCTTTGTGCAATTTTTAGGAATTTTGCCAAGGCACCCCTGATGAAACCTGAAGGCACCTCAGCGTACCTGGGCCCCCTGGTTGAAAAAGACTGCACTAGTACAACCTTGTGTTATGAAAGTAGCTCCCTCATAGCAGGATTTATCCATGTATAGAGTTTGTTTTTTTCAGGACGAAAACTAGACTCAAAGTCATGTTGTTGTCTGGTCTGTGGCTTATTAAAGTTCTCTGCTTGTGTCAGTGTGTTCTAAACCTGAGCTGTATTCTAGAGGGGGTTATATGAAGTGTCTCACCATTTCTGGTGTCTCACCAGAAATCTGACCATTTTGTAACTTACTGTGTCCAATACAACTTCCCCCATCACTCCACACAGTCTGGGGCTCACCAGACCATATTATCGGAGCTTGAAGCTTGTCGTTCAAAAGAAGCTCATGTTTTTTGAACTACAAGCTTTGAGGTGGGAACAGGCAGAACTGCAACCCATGGGATTTGCTGATCTTGAGTTTTTTGGAGCTTTGAGCTACAAAACGCTCAGGTGAGTAGGGTCTTATGGTCTTTTTTGGGATATTTGGGAGTAATCCACAGTACAAGCAGTTAGAAAGGCCAGGGTGTATTTTTGCAGTTCTTTAGCTGCTAGTTAAGAATATGTAAATATTTTAACCTTTTACAGACCGCCCAATGCATAAGTGTGGCAGCAGGGCAATTGAGCCTTAACTCCCATGTGCTACACTTATGTGTCCATGGTGCACAGTTGTTGTAAACTGATTCACTGTTCACTGAGTCACTGTTACTGATCAGAAACCAGTGGGAGGAGCTCCCAATCATGTGACAGCCAATGACTGTGACTGTGACTGCCAATCACAAGCGCTCCCATAATCATGAATTTGTCCTCCACTTCCCTTAAAGGACCAGTGGAATGCATTGGCAAGGGATTAATGTCCATAGTCTGGGTAAAAACGGTTTTGTTTCCTTTAGGCTTTGTATGGAGTGTGGGGGGGGGGGGGGGGGGGGGGGGGGGGGGGGGCTAGAGCCTCCGACAGGTATTTACTTCTATTTGTGCCCATTGGAGGAGATTTTCTTTATTTTTTTGTGTGTTCTCCAAGACAGGATGTGAAGATAAAACAAAAATTCCAGTGAAGGTAGTGTTGAAGCAGTTGATTGGTGGGGGATCCATGCAGATAGATGCCCACCAATCAGAAACTAGGAGCACATTGAGAGAATCCTACAGGCTGCCACTGCTGATCTGTCCTTCAGAAAAATGCTTTAATGATTCAATGCTTTCTGAGCTACTGACCCAGCAGAGGAAGGGAGATCAGGAATTCCGACTTTACTGGTTGCCTGCTTGTTCAAGGTTTTCCAAAAAAACAAAGGTAAAGACAAGTAGACTATAACATACAGGTGTCAGCAATGGCAGACCCTGATATTTCACTCCCGGTAGTCCCTCAATAAAAAAATATGATCTTCAGATTTAGATGCATGCAGTGCTTCCCTCCTAAGGCTGTTATGAGTTGCACTGTGCATTACTGGCAGGTATCATCAGGTGAGTCCAGCAGCTGCTTTGTTTTGAACACAAAGGTGGTGCCAGCACACCGCCACCCGTGGAAACCAGTAACATTTATGAAAAGAGGCAGCAGATAGACACAGAAGGAATTGAAAAATAATGCAATGGGTTGACTATGACTACATTTGAAGAAATTAAAGAAGTACAGCCAAAGCTTATTTGGCTATACTTCTCCTGGATCACAGGAGTGCAATACCTCACTCTGTGACCCGCTGAAGCCCGCTGTCGGCTGACATCACAGAGCCGGTGAAGGCTCGGGCAAGATTGCGACAATGAAGTCGGGATCCACCCACATGTCTGGACTGGCACCCGGCTCAGCCCCAGCCCAGGGCTTAAGTCAGTGCAGAGCAGAGAGCCAGTGACTGACACTTACCAACTCTCTGCTCAGGGAGCCCTGAGAACCGAGCAATCAGCGGTGTTTGATCGCTCTGTTCTCAGTGTTAGAGCAGGTGGGGGACAGATGCAGCATCAGACAGATGCCGCATCCACCTAGGTAAGTATTATTGTGAAAAAAGTTTAAAGTATATGTAAACCCAACATTTCATATTCCTGATATGTGCCTGCTGTACCATGTACTGTATGAAAAACTATCCTGTTCTCTTTGTATTGCTTCCTTTGTGTGAATTCCCTGGTGTTCCTGCCAGTCCCTCTGCTTTCCTAATAAAAACTGACCAGTCCTTTAGCTATGCTCTCCTCCAATTATCAGACTTGTCCTTCCGCACAGCCTTTTACTGGGATGATCGGTGTGCTGCTGTTTACCCTCCTGCAGCTCCTTATGCTGCTGAGAACAGAGGGAATCTGGTCACTTATAAAAAAGAAAAAAAAGATATTTGCAATGTTTATATATATATATATATATATATATATATATATATATATATATATATATATATATATATACACACACACACACACACACACACAATTGTTTTGTCTTTTATTTCAATTTTAAACTGAATGGGTTGTTTTACTAGATAAGGGCTTACAATCGCTTTATGAATGCAAACATAGGTAGAAAAGTAGAAAATATCACAATTGTGAATGTGAGCTTTTAGAAGACACCCTGTTTTTTTTCCTAAGTGTTTCTGATGGCCACCATTTGTTCTATATCAGCTTCCCTTTTCGTACAGTCCAGATTTATTTCCTAGTGCCTCTTTGCGCTATAGAGTTATTTTACCCTGAAAAATTAGTCCTTCATTTTCTAATACTGCAAGTCCTGCACTACGTTATTCTTAAAAATAAACAGGACACATAATAACATATATATGTTTAAAAACCAGCAAAATGGAAATATCTTTGTAACCTAAATACTTATTCATTACCGTCATGCTGTTTACAGTGCGTAAGGCCAGGAGGGGCTCAGAGTTGACGGTGTCTTGAAAACACGGCTGATATAAGCTGGGCAGTTTATATCTTCTGTACCTAGGAGCCATTAGAATATTAATTTGCTGAGTGCTTTGATTTGGATCCAACTTGGCACGAGCCTTCTCCATAAATTTAGAGGTACACTTGTCACTGCAAAGGCAGGGAGATACAATGTTGCAGCAGGATGCCTGAGCCAAATGCGACTGTTTTTCTGGTGCTTCTCAGTTCCTACTGAGGGTATGAGGAAGACATGCTGGCACTTCCAGTTCCTTGCAAAGTTGTGGGCAAGAAGGCCCGACCTTTCTTAACAGTGCAGTCAGGCCCAGATTTGTAATTTGGCAAAACTGTCAAATTCCGGAAGGGGCAGAACTATTTTAGCAAGAGTGTGGGCCGCTGTGAGCTCCTGTCTCTTGCTCCTGCCTAAACTTTATGTAAACATATCCTAAATGACACTCGCTTTGCTAAAGCACTGATTATCAAATACAACTGACATTTTTTTTGAAATGAAAAGTATTATTTCCACCTTATTCATCCTTTGTTGCATCTCATAATAAGAAGTGTCTTAAAGTGATTGTAAAGACTAATTTAAAAAAAAAAAAAACGAACAAAACAAACATGTTATACTTACCTCCTCTGTGCAGTTGGTTTTGCACAGAGCAGCCCAGATCCTCCTCTTCTTGGGTCCCTCTTTGCTGCTCCTGGCCCCTCCCTCTTATCGAGTGTCCCCACAGTCAGCAGCTTCCTGGAGCCGAGTCACAGTCATTTAGACACAGAGCCCCGCCCCGGCCCGCCCCCCTCTCCCCTGATTGGCTGACTGATTTTGATTGACAGCCGCAGGAGCCAATGACACCGCTGCTGTGTCTCAGCCAATCAGGAGGAGTGTCCCGGACGGCTTAGACATTCGTGGACAACGCTGGAGAGAGATGGGGCTCAGGTAAGTAATTAGGGGGTGCTAGGGAGGCTGCTACACACAGATTAAATCTTCTGCCCTTGTTGTTTTAACTTTGGATAGTAAAACATTTTTTTTTTCTGCCAGTAAATACCTTATACGGCCCACTTCCTGTTTCTTGTCTGGTAAAAAGCCTAGGCTTGTGACATCATGCACAGGTCTCTCTCTTACTCTCCTGAGAGTTTGCCAGGAAGGGAGGGGGAAGAGTCATAAGCGGGCCAATGAGAGCTGCAGGGCTGCAGAACTGGAGGTGTGCCTCTGTGTAAATCCAGGAAGTGAACAGGCAACAGCTTCAGCTGCCCACAGTTAAAATGGATGCAGCCAGACTCAGTGGAGGGAGATTTCTGCAGCATATTTGGCAAGTACAGAATCACAGTATATATAAAATAATATGCAAAGTGGTTGGAGGGAAGCTTCAGAATGGCAAAGATGTTTTTATTACAAATTATGTGAGCAGACTGCAGTTCCTCTTTAATGCATAAAATGTATTTAGATAAAAAACCTTCTGCCTTTACAACTCCTTTAACACAGGTCTTCATGGCAGAATCACCAGGTATTATTTTAATAAAAGCTACAATCTATGATTTTTGAAATGACTATAAGGCCTCATTCAGACGAGGCGGATCCGCTTGCACGGAGTCCGAATCTGTCCGCCGGCTCAGCGGGAGATTTCTCTGTTGATCTCTGCTGAGCCGGCGGATGACAGGTCCCTCTCTGCTCACTGAGTGGGGAGGGGCTTGTCGAGCGCTGCTGGATCCTTTGGAGAGATCGGAAGAAAATGGACAGCCCGTCCGTTTTCATCAGATCTCACCCGAGCCGGACGTAGGGCCATCTGTCTTCTTTTGGCGTATCGGACCGCGTCGGATGTCAGCGGACATGTCACTTCTGACATCCGTCGCTCCATAGACCAGCATGGAGCACCCATTCAGGTCCGCTGTCAAAACTGACAGTGTGAAAGGGGCCATAAACATAAGGCTTATGTGGGATTTTACTGATTAGGTGTACACCTAGTTTACTACTTTAAAGCGGGATTCCACCCTAAAGTGGAACTTCCGCTTTTCGGAACCCTCCCCCCCTCCGGTGACACATTTGGCACCTTTCAGGGGGGAGGGGGGTGCAAATACCTGTCTAAGACAGGTATCTGCACCCACTTCCAGGCATAAACTCCCACGGGAGTTTACGCCACTTCCTGTCCTGGCGCGCTGTCTGCCGGGACACACACATGTCCCGGCAGACAGCGCTGACGATTCTCATTGCGCTGCGCGACTCGCGCATGCGCAGTAGGGAACCGGGAAGTGAAGCCACTTCCTGATTCCCTCACTGAGAATGGCGCCGGCAGCAGCAGAGAGCCGATCGATTGATCGGCCTTTGCTGCCCACATCGCTGGAACCTGGGACAGGTAAGTGTCCATTTATTAAAAGTCAGCAGCTGCAGTATTTGTAGCTGCTGGCTTTTAATTTATTTTTTTCAGGTACCGTCCCGCTTTAAATGCTTTTTAAAGGTCAAAGTTAAATATAGATTTGTAACATAGTTTTGTAAAAATCAAATATATATTTTATATCGCCACCTTATTAGGTATACTTGTTCAATTGCTTGGAAACACAAATCAGCCAATCACATGGCAGCAACTCAATGCATTTAGGTATCTAGACATGATGAAGCCTACTTGCTGAAGTTCAAACCGAGCATTAGAATGAGGAAGAAATAGGATTTAAAGTTTTTGTTACTCTAAAAAAAAAAAAGAATCCTGTTCTTTTAAGGCATGTTATACAGCACAGTGCTGTATAATTTGGCCACCTGTATCACCTAAAATACCTGGCTGATCCTGCCTGTTTCTGCCCCCCCCTGTAAACTGACCACGGTTCATCATGGCTGCTGAGCCCTGACACTGTGGTCAGTTTACATGCCTCCGTCATCCATTCTCCCCGTCCTCATCCCCCATCCTCCTAGCCTGTCAGCTAGTGACAGTGCCCCCCCATCCTCCGGCTGGTGAGCGCCGAGCAGCGCTCTTAAATCAGGTATAGAACAGCATTTTTTTTAATAAAACACAGACACTGGTGCACACAGCATTATTAACCACCAACGATTATATGAAGATATCACAGTGGCTTAACAACCACTTTAAGTGACTTTGAACGTGGCATGACTGTTGGCGTTAGACTGGCTGGTCCGAGTATTTCAAAAACTGCTGATCTACTGGGATTATCACGCACAACCATCTCTAGGGTTTACAGAGAATGGTCCAAAAAAGAGAAAATATTCAGTGAGCAGAAGTTGTCGTGTGGATGAAAATGCCCTGTTGATGTCAGAGGAGAATGGGCAGACTGGTTTGAGATGATAGAAAGGCAACAGTAACTCAATTCACCACTCGTTACAACCAATGTATGCAGAATACCATCTCTGAATGCACAACACATCAAACCTTGAAGCAGATGGGCAACAGAGCCACCGAGGCTACAATTCGCACAGGCTCACCAAAATTGGTAGATTAGAAATAGAAGATTGGAAAAACGTTGCCTGGTCTGATGAGTCTCAATTTCAGCTGCAACATTTAGATAGTAGGGTCAGAAGTTGTTTAAACAACATGGAAGCATGGATCCATCCTGCCTTGTATCATCTTTTCAGGCTGGTGTGGTGGTGTAATGGTGTGGGGGGTATTTTCTTGGTACACTTTGGGCCCCTTAGTACTAATTGAGCATCGTTTAAACCTCAGGGCCTACCTGAGTATTGTTGCTGACCATGTCCATCCCTTTATGACTACAGTGTACCCATAGGGTTGCCACCTTTTGTTTAAGCCAAACCCGAACACTTTAGCGGTCTGGAACACCTTTGTGTGCCCAAGGAGAGTAGTGATGCGGTGCAGCAAAACGTGGGTGTGGCCAAACTGCTCTTGCTGACCTCACCCTGCACCCCAGTGATGCCGAACCTGCCCCCCCAGACAGCCACCCACAGCTCCTGGACGGCAACAGATTTGTGTGTGACTATCTCGGTTACTTGGGGAGCCACAGCCAGCTCTGAATAATGTGTCCGGGTTTCAGTCCGCCTGAAACCCGGACACATGATTCAAAACCCGGACTGTCCGGGTGAATCCTGGACAGGTGGCAACCCTATGTACCCATCTTCTGATGGCTACTCCCAGAAGGATAATGCACCATGTCACAAAGCTCAAATCATCTCATCAGTGGTTTCTTGAACATGACAATGAGATGACTGTACTCCAATGGCCTCCACAGTCACCAGATCTCAATCCAATAGAGCACCTTTGGTATATGGTGGAAGATTTGCATCATGGATGTGCAGCTGACAAATCTGCAGCAACTGCGTAATGCTATCATGTCACTATGGACCAAAATCTCTGAGGAATGTTTCCAAAACCTTGTTGAATCTATGCCACAAAGAATTAGGGCAGTCCTGAAGGCTAAAGGGGGTCCAACATGGTACTAGCAAGGTGTACCTAATAAAGTGTCTGGTAAGTGTATAACAGTTGCTATGTTTTCTATATCATACATCATACATGTCAACCTCATGTAACAATCACTAGAATATTTTTCACACCGATCTAAACAAATGATAGCTACCACTTTCCATCGCAATTCCACTTCACAGCTGTGATAAAACAATAAGACCATCCAGCTCTTAATGTAATTGGTCTAGATTAGATTTGACACTCAAGTGCGACAAGACAATTGAAGTTTGAAGTGGAATAAGCTTATTCACAATATTGGCCATTTTCTCCTCTCCCATGCACAGCTCAAGTAGTCACAGAAAGGAAGCCACAAAGTGACATACGACTATAATAAACTATACGAGCATAACATATATTTACATTGTTACCCAATAAATAAGATACTCCAACCCTTTGAGTACATGATTATATTTAAAGAACTTTTTTTAAGTTGTATCAATAGATCTAGTTAAATATTGTGGGTGAAAGTAAAAGAATAACAACGCACCTAGTAAAAAATGCACTATTCCTCCCACTAACACCAAAGATGGGGCACTATTTCTTAAACTGACACCAACAGTAGGGCGATATTCTTTAAGCTGGCACCAACAATGGGGCACTATTTCTTGAACTCGACACAAACACTAGGGGACTATTCTTTAAACTGAGGGGTACTATTCCTCTAACTAACACGAATGATGGTGCACTGTTCATCCTCCTCCTACTGACCACAAGCACTATGTAATTTATTTACTCCCACTGACCACCAAGCCTGAAACATTATCTACTCCCACTGACGCTGGGGTATTTTCTACTCCCACTGACACTGGGGTATTATCTACTCCCACTGACGCTGGGGTATTATCTACTCCCACTGACGCTGGGGTATTATCTACTCCCACTGACGCTGGGGTATTTTCTACTCCCACTGACGCTGGGGTATTTTCTACTCCCACTGACGCTGAGGTATTTTCTACTCCCACTGACGCTGGGGTATTTTCTACTCCCACTGACGCTGGGGTATTATCTACTCCCACTGACGCTGAGGTATTTTCTACTCCCACTGACGCTGGGGTATTTTCTACTCCCACTGACGCTGGGGTATTTTCTATTCCCACTGACGCTGGTGTATTTTCTACTCCCATTGATGCCGGGGTATTTTCTACTCCCATTGATGCCGGGGTATTTTCTACTCCCACTGACGCTGGGGTATTTTCTATTCCCATTGACGCTGGCGTATTTTCTACTCCCACTGACGCTGGGGTATTTTCTACTCCCACTGACGCTGGGGTATTTTCTACTCCCACTGACGCTGGGGTATTTTTTACTCCCACTGACGCTGGGATATTTTCTATTCCCACTGACGCTGGGGTATTTTCTACTCCCACTGACGCTGGGGTATTTTCTATTCCCACTGACGCTGGGGTATTTTCTACTCCCACTGACGCTGGGGTATTTTCTACTCCCACTGACGCTGGGGTATTTTCTATTCCCACTGACGCTGGGGTATTTTCTACTCCCACTGACGCTGGGGTATTTTCTACTCCCACTGACGCTGGGGTATTTTCTACTCCCACTGACGCTGGGGTATTTTCTACTCCCACTGACGCTGGGGTATTTTTTACTCCTACTGATGCAGGGGTATTTTCTACTCCTACTGACCACAGTCCGGACCTCCTAAAATCTGAGAAACAGTAAACTGGCCCTTTGTTTAGAAGGTTTGGGGACCCCTGTTCTAGCAGGACATCAGCAGAGAGGTTATTTTTGGAGTTGGAGTGTCCTTTTATCCCCCACCAGAATTTGAAACTGAAGCACCGATATGTATTTTTTTTTCTAGTTAGGTACGTTTTTGGTTCTAACAAGCTCACTTCTCCAAGCATCTGAGCACCACAAACCAAAAACACTATTTAATTGATTTGCCCCCTTTCCACCCATGCCTCCATGATTTATTGTGAAATCCCTTTGAAAAACACCCCCCTAGCATTTCTGTCTGTGGCCATCTTGAGTAAGGGCAAATGATTCATGTAGTATTCACTTCCTAGAATCCATCTGCCCTTAGCTCAAGCATGCAAATATGCATTGCTGAGAAAAAAAACCTTGCTCTCCTCCCCTCCTGAAGACTGTATGTCATCATTTGCCTAGGCAAGAAACCAGGAAGTAAATAAAGAAATGTAAACAAACAAGTACATATGATATAATTTCCTATCTATTTACTAATGCTAGCAGCATAAGGATTAAAAATAATCAATGCTGATTGGGAGAGTGAAGTTCCACTTTAAAGAAAACGTGTGCTGAGGGACATACAAGCGCTCACTCTGTTGCCCTCCCTCAGAACATGTTAGCTTCCTGGCTGTATTTTGGCCGAATACTTTGAGAACAAGCATGTATCCAGGGCAAGGAAACCACCACTTCTTATCCTTATCAATTCCTGCAAAGTAGAAGACAATAACGCCTTTAGATTAACATAATAGCCTGGCAGCTGGCATTTTCAAAAGGAGAGTTTACTTCTAAAATCACAAAAAAATCACTAAGCCAGGTAAATGGTATTTTCAGAAGGAGGTCAGTAATGGCATGCTTCTTATTTTTATCATGACCAGCTTCCTTTAAAGCTGAACCCCAGGCAGATAAGAACGATATACAAAATATTACAGCTTTGTGTTGATTGATAAATCACTAAATCTATTTTGTATTGCGACTAGTATATGTACCTGAATTTGACTTGGAATCGGTCGCTTACAATCCCGGGTGCAGCTGCATTGTTGAACTAGGAGAGAGAAAGGGAGGCAGGGCTGGGAGATGACTGGGTACTGCATGCAAATGCACTGATAAGAAACATGCTGCTGATAGGAGGAGAGAGCAGAAGGGTAACCTTGTCAGCCTGCTTCTGCTCTTTCACTGTCCAGTCAGAGGCTGGGGGCGGAGAGAGGACGCCACTCTTTTTCCTAACTGTAATAGAGAGAGTGGTGCCATCCACCTGGCTGTGCTGTGTAAATCTCAGGACTGGATGGGCAAAAATGGAAATCCTTTGGTGGATAAAACAGCTCAGATGAATGTTTTTCATCAATTTGATTCTCAGTGCTCCCCAAGCCTGAGTCTACAGAAGCCTCAAGAGCTAAAACAAAATCCCCAATCCAGGTACAACGGGTCCATAAATCTCTTGGCTGACAGCGGATTTAATACAAATGTATGTTTCTTTCTCCGATAATAATACGGCAGTGGAAAGGAGCAATACATTTGGGGAAAACAGCAAAATAATCAACAGCTGGGAGACAGATAAGATAATTAAACACTAAATAAACCCGGTGATGTCTTCTCTGTTTGTTTCCATAGATATTCTCTGGAAATGAACCTGCACATCCATCGTATGTCATTGCCAGTGTTATGAGTGGTGACCCAACACTAACAAAGTTCTCCCTCCTCTTCAATCGCTCTGATAAAATGATGAACTCTAGGGCTCCATACCCACAGTGCCAGCAATGCCAAACACTAAGACAACCTACAATCAGTACCACCTCCACACAGTGCAATCTGATGTGCATTAAGAACCATCGTCTCATATAAAATTCCATAATAAGCAGGTTTGTTTTATTTAATCTGATGGGTCCCTAGGTATATGCTGGATTTGTGGTTTTCTGTTTTCCTACATTTGGCACAACTGTTGATGTAATATTGTAAAAACATAAAATATATATATATATATATATATATACACACATTCTGTTGAAAGGCTGTGTCTCATTCAACCTGCTCCCTTCATACCTCTATCCCCAGTGCAGGACAGTCAGTCTAATAGAATGTTCTGTTATAGAGTGTTTGTGGCAGCCCTGGGTCATGCTGTTATAGAAGTATCATCAGGGCATAGGGAAGAATACCGCTGCTAGATGGATGAACAGATTATTCAACTATTACACCCCCAGACAAGAGTAACAGAAACAGCGAGGGAGATAGAGAGATACTGAGAGGGGGTGACAGAAAGGGACAGGAAGGGACAGAATGTGACAGATAGATAGATAGATAGATAGATAGATAGATAGATAGATAGATAGATAGATAGATAGATAGATAGATAGATAATAGAGGGATAGATAGATAGATAGATAGATAGACAGATAGATAGATAGATAGATAGATAATAGAGGGATAGATACGTAGATAGATAGATAGATAGAGGGATAGATCGATAGATAGATAGAGGGATAGATAGATAGATAGATAGATAGATAGATAGATAGATAGATAGATAGATAGATAGATAGTATTCTAAGTCTGTAATCACATTCACCCCCTAGGCACACAATTCTATTAGGAGAATGTATGTCTTATTCTCCCCAGAATATTAGGCTGCAAATTGCTGCCACACATAGGGAAGCCTATTTATAATGCAGTCTATAGTCTAGGATGCTTATTGCAGTAGTAGAAGGTAATTAGCGATTTTACAGGTTATTGTGTGCTCAGTAGTAAAGTCTCTCCTTGGCATTCACATGATTGGGATGTACAATGTATTTCTATGAATACATACAGTAGTATATCCATGTACTGTGTATTTCTATAATTACATACAGTAGTATAGCCATATACTATGTATTTCTATGAATGCATAGAGTGGTATCTCCATGTATGTACTGTGTATTTCCTTGAATAGAGTACATAGGTGTGTGCATGGGGTGTGCTGGGTGTGCCTGGGCACACCCTAAGCACTCAATGCTTATTAGCATTATCGCTCTGTGTGCCCACGGGGAGATGGGAAAGACCGGCTCTGGCATAAGAGAAGTGCATCTGCACTTTTCTTTCACTGTGCCCTCGGGGAGATCAATGTGCCAGTATATATATATATATATATATATATATATATATACACACATACATATTAAACACACACATGTGTTTGAGCTTTGGGGTGCACACCCTAATGCAATAGGCTGCGCACACCTATGATAGAGTGGTATATCCATGTACTGTGTATTTCTATGAATACATAGAGTGGTATATCCATGTACTGTGTATTTCTATGAATACATAGAGTGGTATATCCATGTACTGTGTATTTCTATGAATACATAGAGTGGTATATCCATGTACTGTGTATTTCTATGAATACATAGAGTGGTGTATCCATGTACACTCTACATACAGTCACACACATCAACATGTCTCAGATGAACAATCCATGTACACCCTCTGATGACATGATACATATGTCTCCTATCCAGGTTAGTTCTTTGTATAGGACTGGGTTTGGCGGGCACAGTTGAAGGGTGACACACTGACACCAGCAAATCCAGGAACAAATAAAGCCCCCCCCAGCCCACTACAGCTGTAACAGTTGTCGGGTCACCTGGGACTTGAAGTGTCCTCAGAACTCAGAGAGAATTTTAGTCAATCTCAATTATCTTGAAATGCCTGAGGACTGTTTGACATTATCCAGCTAACAACAGCATTGGACTCCACTTTCATCAACCACACGTGTTATTGGTGCAGCAAACGCATTAAAAACCTGTAAAAACATGCGTTAGGCTGGACATATGCTAGGCAGCTTTTAGCATTCTTGCAAACCGATAGGTGCAGGTAGCTCAGGGAGTTTAAAAAGAGAGCAAATAATAAGCTTCTATTTGCGACAGAAGTCATCTGTTTTGGTTGAAGACATTTTTACTCTTGCGTTCAGCAAATTAATACCAGATGGGATGATCATTGGATATGGAGTATAAACTTGCACCCCTACTTGATCAGAGTGGGTTTGGGCAGATCTTGAATTTTTTTGTTGACTACTACAAATTATCGGTTGTGTATGGCCAAACGTATTTATCAACAATTGTCTAGTCTGTTTTCCTGTTACAGACTGCACAATTGTGGATGAAAAGCCATGCATGCTGGGATTTGTAGTTCTTCAGCAGACCCTTTAGCCTTGCTTACGCCAAACTATTATACGATTTATCAGGAAGTAATCGGGAAAACATATTGAAATACCAAAAAAAAACAATGAATGCTATTTGTGATTCCTCAACAGTGGGAAATCTGCAGGCATAAGCCCACGCTATTACAACCTGAATGTAGTTGGTAAATAGCAAGCCGACAGTATAATAATATAACAGTATGCAATGCATGACGGGAGTAGTGGTTCTTCAACAGACCCCCTAAGCCCTTCTTACAATACTACAGTTTAAGGCTAACTAGGTAAAACATTCAGAAGACTGGAGCACATGCTGAGGCTTGTAGTTGGTTGTCGGCTAAAGGTTGTTAGTATTCTTATATCTGCCTGGCTGGGAAAGCATATGGCAGAAAAATATGAGATTCTGAGGCTTAGTCGTTCCTTTTTCAATCCCTAAGGCTGATTTATACATTATGGCTGTCTAAATTTATAAAGGAGCAAGACAGGTAGCTCAGGATGGGAACAGTACCTCATCCAATTCTTAAGGCTATGAGTACGCATGACGACAGTCTGAGCTGATCTGGAGAAAGAAAGAAAGATAGCAGAAGATGGGAGTGGTAGTTCTTCATCCGATCCCTAAGGATGGCATACACATTGCAATAGTCTAAACTTAGACTGGAACATAAGTAGCAATTGTCATCCCAGTAGGAAAGATTATTGCAAATGAAAAATCTATCTATCTATCTATCTATCTATCTATTTATCTATCTATCTATCTATCTATCTATCTATCTATCTATCTATCTATCTATCTATCTATCTATCAATCTATCTATCTTCTATGTAACTAATTAGGAAAAATATTAAACAAATGGCATAATAATGTATGAAAGGCAGCTCATCGTTGGACTTATCTGCTGCATGTCGCCTAATCTGGACCTACACGTTGGAGCAGCCTTTCTAAACCAGGGTTCTTCCAGAGGTTTCTAAGGGTTCCTTGAGCAATGATCAATTTCTGCCTCTCAGATAAGTAATCATTGACACCAACGATCAACGAAGGAATGTACCAACGACCAACGACCAACGAAGGAATGTAATTCTTCCCACTGGCCATCAAGGAGTGTTCTTCCCAATGACCCCACTGACCACCAATGTAAAAGATATTCTTCTCATTGACCACCAAACGTAAGAAGTGTTCTTCCCACTGACCACCAATGTAAGCAGCACTCTCCCTATTGACCACTACTGTAAGAGACATTCTTTCTACTGGCCACAGATGTAAGAGATATTGCTTCCACTGGCCAATGTCATTCTTCCTAATGGCCATCAAGAAGTGTTCTTCACAATGACCACCAATGTAAAAGATATTCTTCTCATTGACCACTAAACGTAAGAAGTGTTCTTCCCACTGACCACCAATGTAAGCAGCACTCTCCCTATTGACCACTACTGTAAGAGACATTCTTTCTACTGAACACAGATGTAAGAGATATTGCTTCCACTGGCCACTAATGTAAGAATCATTCTTCCATTGGACCACTATTGTAAGAGACATTCTTCACACTGACCACCAATGTAAGAAGAACTCTTCCTTTGGACCACTTCTGTAAGAGACATTCTTTCTACTGACCACAAATGTAAGACACATTCTTCCCACTGGCCAACAATGTAAGGAGTGTTCTTCTCACTGATCAGGAATATAAGAAGCATTCTTCTCACCGACCACCAATGTAAAAGATATTCCTCTCACTGACTCCCAGTATAAGGAGTGTTCTTGCCAATGACCAGCAATGTCCGAAGCACTCTTCCTATTGATTACTACCGTAAGAAACATTCTTTCTACTGACCACAAATGTAAGAGACATACTTCCCACTGGCCATCAATGTAAGGAGTGTTCTTCTCACTAATCGCCAATGTAAAAAACATTCTTCTTACTGACCACTAATGTCAGGAGTGTTATTCCCACTTACCATCAATATAAGAAGCACTTTTCTTATTGGCCACTGTTGTAAGAGACATTCTTCCTACTAACCACATGTACGAAACATTCCTCCCACTGACCACCAATGTAAGGGAAAGTCTTCCGATATAGTATTATATATAGATATAGTAATTATTGGCAGAATTTCCCTGAGAACTGAAAGTTATTACAAGGGATCATCCAAGGGTTTTCATCCATTTAGCTAGCACAAGCATTAAATCAACTACAAAAAAAAAAAAAAAAACTGAAGAGGCAATTCATGCTGGAACGTGTCCTTCTCTACAAAGCCCCAAGCCTGACCGACACTGGAAGGTCCCACTAGGAAAAGCAGAAAGTGGTTCACAATGAAAAGGTAGTGCTTGTTGGATCTTGTAGTACCTGTAGTTGCAGAACTGCAGTGACCTAAATCTAGATATGTTAAAATTTACTTTTCATAGATTTTAGTCCATCTGTTTTGTGGTTTTCCCAGCTAGTCTCTTGTTGTTGTAGGGTAAGTCAGGTATAGATGATAGACATATTATAGTTAGATAGATATCTAACATATATTTATTAAAGCCATTTTCCGCTGCTCCCCATTTTCAATCTGCAATCCACGAATCAGATAAATGTATCAGCTGTACCAGAATTCAATACTATTTTAAGGCATAAGCCGGTGGCCAACAAAACCTTAACCCAATGCCTTATTTACAAAGTAAAGATGCTGTGAGTCCTACCTAAGCGTGACTTAAGACTGCTCAGATCTGCCATATGACATGGAAAAAGGCCAGCACTACAAGAATGATGAAAGACAGGGGAGATTAAGCCCTTAACGCTTTTAATTTGCCCACTTTCGAGGTGTCTACTGTGGCTGGAAACAAAATAATCCCTTACGCATGAAGTGATGATCATTTAATGCTCCCTGTGTGGTGATATTAAAGTGATCTGATCCCATTCTATAAATCATTTATGGAGGATAGATGTGGATTGAAGCTCATTTCATCCCATTCATTAAGAGATGAAAAAAAAAACCTCTAAGGTAATTGTCTTCACATTAATTTGCGTCAGTCTCCCCCTCTTCCCCATCGCCCAGGATCTACCCCCACTTCTATCCTACTCGCCTCTCATTGTCAGGGGCTTGGATGAAATATAGATTCATTGTGCCATGGGCTTTACCTCGTTTGTCCTTATAAAGACACAACCAGTAAAAATGTTTTGAATTTTAGTCTACAGGAAATAAGATTACAGAGAGTTGGGGAGGTTGGGTTGTAGATAAGGACAATTCGGAGAGGGGGGGTGGAGAGGAAAGGGGGAGGAATTTGGATTAAAAATAATGAGTAGAGGGGTTGTAAAGGGGAATCAAGGTGGGGAAATGGCAGGGAGAAAATAAACAGGAAAATGATAGGGAAAGAATAAACAGTGAAGACAGGGAGAATGTCAGGTTGAGAATAAACAGGAAAATGATAGAGAAAAAATAAACAGGGGAAACAGGAAGATTGACAGAGAGAGAATAAACAGGAAAATTATAAGGAAAGAAAAAAACTGAGAAAACATGGAGAGAATAAACATGGAAATCCCAGGGAGAGAATAAACAGGGAAATGGCAGATAGTAAACAGGGAAATGACAGGGAGAGAATAAACAGTGAAATGACAGGGAGAGAATAAACAGGGAAAACAGGGAGAGAATAAACAGTGAAAAGACAGGGAGAGAATAAACAGTGAAATGACAGGGAGAGAATAAACAGAGAAATGACAGGGAGAGAATAAACAGAGAAAGGACAGGGAGAGAATAAACAGGGAAAACAGGGAGAGAATAAACAGAGAAAGGACAGGAAGAGAATAAGCAGTGAAAAGACAGGGAGAGAATAAACAGGGAAATAATACGGAAAGAATAAACAGGGAAAACAGAGAGAGAATAAACAGAGAAAGAACAAGGAGAGAATAACCAGGGAAAACAGGGAGAGAATAAACAGGGAAATGATGGGGAGAGAATAAACAGAGAAAGGACAGGTAGAGAATAAACAGGGACAACAGGGAGGGAATAAACAGGAAAATGGCAGGGAGAGAATAAACAGGGAAAACTGGGGAAGAATGAACAGGAAAATGACAGGGAGAGAATAAACAGGGAAAACAGGGAAAGAATAAACAGGAAAATGTCAGGAAGTGAATAAACAGGGAAAACTGAGAGGGAATAAACAGGGAAATGGCAGGGAGAGAATAAACAGGGAAAACTGGGAGGGAATAAACAGGGAAATGGCGAGGAGAAAATAAACAGGGAAATGACAGGAAGGTAATAAACGGGGAAATTACAGTAGTTGTTTTGGCCAAACAGGATGCCTAGGCTAAAAAATATAAATGTAAATATAATATAAAAATAGTGAAGAGTTTTGTTCGTAGTCAATAGTGATTTGCAGGGGAATGATGTTAGAGGGTGATTTACCAAAGGGAGTAAACTTTTTTTAACAGCAAACCTTTGCTATCTAGCTGTACATAAGTTGAATTCCACTAGCCACGTTGAAGGAGTTGCTAATTCGGTAATGAACGTTGAGCTGGCTGAGATTTTCCAGGATGCTGGAAAATTATTTGTCATCAATCTCTGATCGCTTCCTTTTCTACGGGATCTCAACACTGAATGCATTGCTGCAACAAGTCTGCAAGCAGCTGTTGCAGCAAATTTATTTTCTTTGAGGACAGGTAAACCAAGTTGCTTGAAGGACCTGTAGACCTGTGTGATCAGGCTCTGATGGAAGTGACGCACGTGCCCTGTACTAATTCTAGGTCTGAGACTCAAGGGAACAGGTTTAGTATCGCTGACCCAGAGCTAATATGTGCACAAGTCAAGGAATGACTGCTTCCATCAATGCTCAACCACACAGGCGCGTAATCACACACCAAATGCTATGCGGTTAGGCTCTTACAAAAGTAACGCACATGTCCCATACTAATTCCAGGGCTAAGATGCAAACAGGCAAAGCATCGCTGACCCAGAGCTTGTGTGCGCACAAGTCAAGACAATGACTTCTTCCATCAGTGCCAACCACACAGGTGTGTCATCACAAAACCAAAACCTGTGCGATTTTAAGCACTTGTGGAAGTAACGCACATGTCCCATACTAATTCCAGGGCTGTGGCTCAAGTGAACAGGCTTGATGTCACTGTCCTAGAACTAGCATGCAAATAAGTCAAAGATTGACTGCTTCCACCAGAGCCTAATTTACACGTGTTAAGCATCCAGATTCCCATTACGTTCCCAGCTTGGACACAGGAATCTGGATTTTCGAACGCAACTGGCTAAACAAGATCCACCAGAACCAGACGTACCGAACAAGATACTGTACAAGGTCATTTATAGTCCCAACACTTTGCCCCCCATTTAATTTAGAAAGGGATGGAGGCAACCGACCTTACCAGGTCACCGCCTCATCAAGTCCCAAGTGTTCTGTCTTCTTTTCAAGATACAAGGTTACGCAGGAACTTCAAGAATGTCGTTGCATAGATGCACCCTGCGTAAAAAAAAACGCATTGCGACTGAACGCAGGAATATTTCGCCAAATCCACTGGTCTGATTAAATAAAATAGACCTAAATTGGAGAAAATACGTCTCTAAAAGGAGCAAGGGGTCTTGATATTGGAGTTAAACGTATGTTCTTAAGTAAATGACCCCCTCCTTGTTTTTGTATGCAGCTTGTCTAACACCTAAGCTTGAAAATCAACAGCTCTCAGTAAAATACACCCAGCACCCGCTGCTCCATCGCTGTGATGGCTTTACACCAGTTGAGTAGGGATAGGTGAAAGTGTTAAATGGCCTGCAATATGCAGTTTGTCATTAAGGAGGGACTGTCATTAAATAGGGAAATGTTTGCCTTGGGTGAGAAAGCAGCAGTGACAAATGACTGGAGAAGATCCCTGGATTTCTGCACTGCTGCTCAGACAGAGAGAGCATCTGGTCCTGCCAGGACAGCCTGCTACAGCTGCACCTTCTCTAGCCCACAGCACAGGGTGCCAGCCTGCCAGCTAGTCACTCCAGAGGTGCCTGCATGCTCCATCGAACACAGACCTGACCTGGCACTGTGCAGTAAACAAGCTGGGAGACATCAGCCTACCTGGAAGGAGTTGGCATCAACTTGGAGGAGTCCCCAGTGCTGCTGCTGGAGGTGGTGCCCAGTCACAGGGCAATGCAGGACTCTGTGCCCATCTTGTCAAGGAGGAATGGGGTGCTGTGGGCACTGGTGGGGGGTACAGCTACTAGAGGCGTCAGAGAGGTGACATTGTCCTGGTGATAGATGCCTCTTCTTCTTCTTCTCTCTGTCACATTCCTGCTGGCAAAACTCAGACACGCCTCTGGTTTGAGCACTGCCAACTCAAAGAGCTGCCAGGCAATGTGGGTGCTGGGTGGGTGTCAGGCTGGTATCTCCTACAGGAGACATGCATATGCATCCATCAGATGTCCTGCCAGGGGCTCGGAGGTCCTAGGCACTCTTCATGCACTGCTGTCCAGCACCCCCAGCTGCGGCATGCCTGCCCTGATGTGTGATGTCCGATCAGCTGCAATGGGCAGGCAGTCAGTGCACGGAGCAGTCCCAATCTTCTCCCACTAGGACACGATTACTTGCTGTTCAATGCGCTGCTCCTCCAATCACATGAGCACTGTGCCCTGATTTGGTGGCTCTGGCTGAATAGAAAATGACTCTGACAGTCTTATCATGTGTTCCTCCTCTCTCCATCCCTCTGCTTTCAGCTGTCTCTCTTCTCCCCCCCAATTCATCCCTCTGCTCTCAGCTGTCTCTCTTCTCTTATCCCCTCCAATTCATCCCTCTGCTCTCAGCTGTCTCTCTTCTCTTACCCCCTCCAATTCATCCCTCTGCTCTCAGCTGTCTCTCTTCTCTTCTCCCCTCCAATTCATCCCACTGCTCTCAACTGTCTCTCTTCTCTTACCCCCTCCAATTCATCCCTCTGCTCTCAACTGTCTCTCTTCTCTTACCCCCTCCAATTCATCCCTCTGCTCTCAACTGTCTCTCTTCTCTTATCCCCTCCAATTCATCCCTCTGCTCTTAACTGTCTCTCTTTTCTTATCCCCTCCAATTCATCCCTCTGCTCTCAACTGTCTCTCTTCTCTTACCCCCTCCAATTCATCCCTCTGCTCTCAACTGTCTCTCTTCTCTTATCCCCTCCAATTCATCCCTCTGCTCTCAACTGTCTCTCTTCTCTTCTCCCCTCCAATTCATCCCACTGCTCTCAGCTCTCTCTCTCTCCTCCTCTCCGCTCTAATTTATCCCTCTGCTCTCAGCTGTCTCTCTCCTCCTCTCCCCTCCAATTCATCCCTCTGCTCTCAGCTGTCTCTCTTCTCTTCTCCTCTCCAATGCATCCCTCTGCTCTCAGCTGTCTCTCTTCTCTTACCCCCACCAATTCACCCCTCTGCTCTCAGCTGTCTCTCTTCTCTTCTCCCCTCCAATTCATCCCTCTTCTCTCAGCTCTCTCTCTCCTCCTCTCCGCTCTAATTTATCCCTCTGCTCTCAGCTGTCTCTCTCCTCCTCTCCCCTCCAATTCATCCCTCTGCTCTCAGCTGTCTCTCTTCTCTTCTCCTCTCCAATGCATCCCTCTGCTCTCAGCTGTCTCTCTTCTCCTCTCCCCTCCAATCCATCCCTCTGCTCTCAGCTGTCTCTCTCCTCTCCCCTCCAATTCATCCCTCTGCTCTCAGCTGTCTCTCTTCTCTTACCCCCTCCAATTCATCCCTCTGCTCTCAACTGTCTCTCTTCTCTTACCCCCTCCAATTCATCCCTCTGCTCTCAGCTGTCTCTCTTCTCTTACCCCCTCCAATTCATCCCTCTGCTCTCAGCTGTCTCTCTCCTCTCCCCTCCAATTCATCCCTCTGCTCTCAGCTGTCTCTCTTCTCTTACCCCCTCCAATTCATCCCTCTGCTCTCAACTGTCTCTCTTCTCTTCTCCCCTCCAATTCATCCCTCTGCTCTCAACTGTCTCTCTTCTCTTACCCCCTCCAATTCATCCCTCTGCTCTCAGCTGTCTCTCTCTCTCCTCTCCCCTCCAAATCATCCCTCTGCTCTCAGCTGTCTCTCTTCTCTTACCCCCTCCAATTCATCCCTCTGCTCTCAACTGTCTCTCTTCTCTTACCCCCTCCAATTCATCCCTCTGCTCTCAGCTGTCTCTCTTCTCTTATCCCCTCCAATTCATCCCTCTGCTCTCAGCTGTCTCTCTCCTCCTCTCCCCTCCAAATCATCCCTCTGCTCTCAGCTGTCTCTCTTCTCTTACCCCCTCCAATTCATCCCTCTGCTCTCAGCTGTCCCTCTTCTCTTACCCCCTCCAATTCATCCCTCTGCTCTCAGCTGTCTCTTTTCTCTTATCCCCTCCAATTCACCCCTCTGCTCTCAACTGTCTCTCTTCTCTTACCCCCTCCAATTCCTCCCTCTGCTCTCAGCTGTCTCTCTTCTCGTATCCCCTCCAATTCATCCCTCTGCTCTCAACTGTCTCTCTTCTCTTATCCCCTCCAATTCATCCCTCTGCTCTTAACTGTCTCTCTTCTCTTATCCCCTCCAATTCATCCCTCTGCTCTCAACTGTCTCTCTTCTCTTATCCCCTCCAATTCATCCCTCTGTTCTCAGCTCTCTCTCTCTCCTCCTCTCCCCTCTAATTCATCCCTCTGCTCTCAACTGTCTCTCTTCTCTTATCCCCTCCAATTTATCACTCTGCTCTCAGCTGTCTCTCTCCTCCTCTCCCCTCCAATTCATCCCTCTGCTCTCAACTGTCTCTCTTCTCCTCTCCCCTCCAATTGATCCCTCTGCTCTCGGCTGTCTCTCTTCTCCTTTCCCCTCCAATTCATCCCTCTGATCTCAGCTGTCTCTCTTCTCGTCTCCCCTCCAATTCATCCCTCTGCTCTCAGCTGTCTCTCTTCTCTTCTCATCTCCAATTCATCCCTCTGCTCTCAGCTGTCTCTCTTCTCTTCTCCTCTCCTCTCCAATTCTCCCTCTGCTCTCAGCTGTCTCTCTCCTCTCCCCTCCAATTCATCCCTCTGCTCTCAGCTGTCTCTCTTCTCTTCTCACCTCCAAATCATCCCTCTGCTCTCAGCTGTCTCTCTTCTCTTCTCACCTCCAATTCATCCCTCTGCTCTCAGCTGTCTCTCTTCTCCTCTCCCCTCCAATTCATCCCTCTGCTCTCAGCTGTCTCTCTTCTCTTCTCACCTCCAATTCATCCCTCTGCTCTCAGCTGTCACTACTCTCCTCTCCCCTCCAATGCATCCCTCTGCTCTCAGCTGTCTCTCTTCTCCCCTCAAATTCATCCCTCTGCTCTCAGCTGTCACTACTCTCCTCTCCCCTCCAATGCATCCCTCTGCTCTCAGCTGTCTCTCTTCTCCCCTCAAATGCATCCCTCTGCTCTCATCTGTCTCTCTTCTCCTTTCCCCTCCAATTCATCCCTCTGCTCTCAGCTGTCTCTCTTCTCCCCCCTCCAATTCTTCCCTCTGCTCTCAGCTGTCTCTCTTCTCCTCTAAATTCATCCCTCTGCTCTCAGCTGTCTCTCTTCTCCTCTCCAATTCATCCCTCTGCTTTCAGCTGTCTCTCTTCTCCTCTCCAATTCATCCCTCTGCTTTCAGCTGTCTCTCTTCTCCTCTCACCTCCAATTCATCCCTCTGCTCTCAGCTGTCTCTCGTTCCCCCCCTCCAATTCATCTCTCTACTCTCAGCTGTCTCTCTCCTCCTCTCCCCTCCACTTCATCCCTCTGCTCTCAGCTGTCTCTCTTCTACCCTCCAATTCATCCCTCTGCTCTCAGCTGTCTCTCTTCTCTTCTCCCCTCCAAGTCATCCCTCTGCTCTCATCTGTCTCTCTTCTCCCCTCCAATTCATCCCTCTGCTCTCAGCTGTCTCTCTTCTCTTCTCCCCTCCAATTCTTCCTTCTGCTCTCAGCTGTCTCTCTTCTCCCCTCCAATTAATCCCTCTGCTCTCATCTGTCTCTCTTCTCCCCCCTCCAATTCAACCCTCTGCTCTCATCTGTCTCTCTTCTCCCCCCTCCAATCCATCCCTCTGCTCTCAGCTGTCTTTCTTCTCCTCTCCTTTCCAATTCATCTCTCTGCTCTCATCTGTCTCTCTTATCCCCTCCAATTCATCCCTCTGCTCTCATCTGTCTCTCTTCTCCCCCTCCAATTTATCCCTCTGCTCTCAGCTGTCTTTCTTCTCCTCTCCCCTCCAATTCTTCCCTCTGCTCTCATCTGTCTCTCTTCTCCTCTCCAATTCATCCATCTGATTTCAGCTGTCTCTCTTCTCCTCTCACCTCCAATTCATCCCTCTGCTCTCGGCTGTCTCTCTTCTCCCCCTCCAATTTATCCCTCTGCTCTCAGCTGTCTTTTTTCTCCTCTCCCCTCCAATTCTTCCCTTTGCTCTCAGCTGTCTCTCTTCTCCCCCCTCCAATTTATCCCTCTGCTCTCAGCTGTCTTTCTTCTCCTCTCCCCTCCAATTCTTCCCTCTGCTCTCAGCTGTCTCTCTTCTCCTCTCCAATTCATCCATCTGATTTCAGCTGTCTCTCTTCTCCTCTCACCTCCAATTCATCCCTCTGCTCTCGGCTGTCTCTCTTCTCCCCCCTCCAATTCATCCCTCTGCTCTCAGCTGTCTTTCTTCTCCTCTCCCCTCCAATTCTTCCCTCTGCTCTCAGCTGTCTCTCTTCTCCTCTCCAATTCATCCATCTGATTTCAGCTGTCTCTCTTCTCCTCTCACCTCCAATTCATCCCTCTGCTCTCAGCTGTCTCTCGTCTCCCCCCTCCAATTCATCTCTCTGCTCTCAGCTGTCTCTCTCCTCCTCTCCCCTCCACTTCATCCCTCTGCTCTCATCTGCCTCTCTTCTACCCTCCAATTCTTCCCTCTGCTCTCAGCTGTCTCTCTTCTCTTCTCCCCTCCAAGTTATCCCTCTGCTCTCACCTGTCTCTCTTCTCCCCTCCAATTA
This sequence comes from Lithobates sylvaticus, assembly GCA_028564925.1. Taxonomy (NCBI): domain Eukaryota; kingdom Metazoa; phylum Chordata; class Amphibia; order Anura; family Ranidae; genus Lithobates; species Lithobates sylvaticus. The sequence goes on from CM053029.1 coordinate 145,537,230, forward strand.
ATCCAGAGGTGGGGGACTTGAGTCACATGACTTGACTTAAGTCAGACTTGAGTCACCTGTTTGTGGACTTGCGACTTGCTTGACTAAATTCAATAAATGACTCGACTCGACTTTGACTTGTCACTACTGACTTGCGACTTGACTTTGACTTGGGCTATATGACTAGCAATGACTTGGCAAGTTGGCACCATAACACTACCACCACTAACTAACACTACCCCTAACCGTAACCGCCACTAACACACTAACCGCAAGCCGCCGTCTGCCTACCTGATCAGCGTATCATGCAGACAGACGGCGGACATTGCAGTGTTCAAAAGCCACGCCTCCTCGTCTGTGATAGGCGGAACACTCAATTTCACAGCAGGCAGTGTTCAGCCTATCAAGGACATCCTATCTTCCTCGTCTGTGTTATGAGAATGAGCGGATGTCCATGATAGGCGGAACACTGGATGCTGGGAAATTGGCGGCTTTTGAATACTGGAATGGCCGGGACACCGCCGATCAGGTACACGGCTGCCTGACCATAAAGTTTATAATATAATATACTGTATAATTTAATATAAAGTAATTTAATATATATATAGTAATTTAATATATAATAATATATATATATATAAAACTAGTGAGAAGTAATTTAATATATAAATAAGTAATATATATATACTAGTGAGAAGTAATTTCCTTGTTCCTCATCCCTGCCATTTTTATATGGACAACCACCTCTACATATCCTCTTCTTTAATAGAGAAGATATCTTGTCAATACTAGGTTTAGTATATTGTATATGCATAGTATATTTTTATATAGTATGTTTTTTTAATTCTGCTGTAGTACAATGCACAATCAAAAAATAAAGCCCACATCTTTGGTTCAAAAATAATCTCACTCAGAATTGTCCATTAGGTCACTTGTTTTATATATGTTAAAAATTGTGTTTATATATGAAACTAGTGATTATCACACTGACCTGCACTGTAATTAAATGTTATTTTATCAGGGCATAATGCAGAGGATACAACCAGGAGAGGGCTGGCAGCCTTAGGCCTGGGGGGGGGGGGAAGTCCAGTCAAGTGGCCCACTGAACCACCGAATCAGCTCACCATCCATGCCCAGCTGGTTTTTCAATGCAGCCTCACCAGTGCCCCTCAATGCAGCCTGATCAGTGTCCATCAATGCTGCCTCATCAGTGCCACCTCATCAGTGCCCATCAATGCAGCCTCACCAGTGTCCATAAATGCAGTCTCACCAGTGCCTATCCAATGCAGCCTGATCACTGGGGCAGGGTAAATGGGGTGTATGGGGGGGGGTGGGATGTGGGGGTCAGCTGGGGGTGTCAGGGTCTCTTACCTGGCAGCTCAGGTTGCATGCCACGGCCAGCGCAAGCCAGCACCCAGCCCCACAGCCGGAGCCAGTCATGGGCACCCTGCCTACAAGACTCTGGTCTCTGGGGGGTTGTAGTTTCCTCTGCGCTGCTTGGGAGCTTGAGTGTGGACTACAACTCCCGGAATGCAACAGTGGCCAACTGCCACAGCCGTAAAAATAGCAGCGGGCAGCAGGCGCCGGCCGTTTTCAACGTAAGTTAGGGCGGCCTGAGGGGCAATTGCCACTCTGCCCCCCAGCCCAGCCCTCCCCTGGATACAACTACCACTGACTAGAAATGTATAGGGTGCTATTTACAAAGTATATTAAAAACCCTAAAACTGATCCATTGCACACCCCCATATCTGGCATTTTAAGTGGCTATTCTCATCACCATTCAAGTGTCCAGATGTTGGCATTGTGTCCACTGATTTAGATGTTAAAATACTTTGTTATTATTTTGAAGTTCAAACTTTGAACTTAGTTATTTCCCCCCTCAGCAAGGACTACATTTTTTCAGGCTTGTTGGTCATTTAATTGCTGAGAGTTCTGCTCCTTGTCTGCTGTTTGGGCATTCAAAGTGTTTCTTTAATATGCCAAGAAAAAAGCACAAAGCAGTTTTGTTAATGTTGAAAATAAAACAAAACCTTTCCTGAACACTGAATTTTAACTCATTTAAAGGTGGTAGATCAGTATTTTGACTTGATTTGTGACTTGACCAAAATAAATGACTTGACTTGACTTGACTTCTAGCAGGGACTCGACTTGACTTGCTTGCTTTTCGCCACAGTAACTTGGGACTTACTTGAGACTTGAAGGTTAAGACTTGAGACTTGCTTGTGACTTGCACATGTGTGACTTACTCCCTTGTCTGAATTAATCCCTCTGCTCTCATCTGTCTCTCTTCTCCCCTCCAATTCATCCCTCTGCTCTCAGCTGTCTCTATTCTCCCCTCCAATTCATCCCTCTGCTCTCAGCTGTCTCTCTTCTCCGCTCTCCTCCAATTCATCCCTCTGCTCTCAGCTCTCTCTCTCCTCTCCCCTCCAATTCATCCCTCTACTCTCAGCTGTCTCTCTTCTCCCCCCTCCAATTTATCCCTCTGCTCTCAGCTGTCTCTTTTCTCCTCTCTCCTCCAATTCATCCCTCTGCTCTCATCTGTCTCTCTTCTCTTCTCCCCTCCAATTCATCTCTCTGCTCTCATCTGTCTCTCTTCTCCCCTCCAATTCATCCATCTGCTCTCAGCTGTCTCTCTTCTCCCCTCCAATTCATCCCTCTGCTCTCAGCTATCTCTCTTCTCCCCTCCAATTCATCCCTCTGCTCTCAGCTGTCTCTCTTCTCCTCTCTCCTCCAATTCATCCCTCTGCTCTCAGCTGTCTCTCTTCTCCTCTCTCCTCCAATTCATCCCTCTGCTCTCAGCTGTCTCTCTTCTCCTCTCCCCTCCAATTCATCCCTCTGCTCTCAGCTGTCTCTCTTCTCCCCCCTCCAATTCATCCCTCTGCTCTCAGCTGTCTCTTTTCTCCTCTCTCCTCCAATTCATCCCTCTGCTCTCATCTGTCTCTCTTCTCTTCTCCCCTCCAATTCATCTCTCTGCTCTCATCTGTCTCTCTTCTCCCCTCCAATTCATCCATCTGCTCTCAGCTGTCTCTCTTCTCCCCTCCAATTCATCCCTCTGCTCTCAGCTGTCTCTCTTCTCATCTCCCCTCCAATTCATCCCTCTGCTCTCAGCTGTCTCTCTTCTCCTCTCTCCTCCAATTCATCCCTCTGCTCTCAGCTGTCTCTCTTCTCCTCTCCCCTCCAATTCATCCCTCTACTCTCAGCTGTCTCTCTTCTCCCCCCTCCAATTTATCCCTCTGCTCTCAGCTGTCTCTTTTCTCCTCTCTCCTCCAATTCATCCCTCTGCTCTCATCTGTCTCTCTCTCTTCTCCCCTCCAATTCATCTCTCTGCTCTCATCTGTCTCTCTTTTCCCCTCCAATTCATCCCTCTGCTCTCAGCTGTCTCTCTTCTCTTCTCCCCTCCCTCTCTTAGTGTCTCTTTCTCCCCATCTCTCTCTCTCTGTCTCCTTCTCTCTCTCTATCTCTTTCTCCCTCTGTCTCATTCTCTCTCTTTCCTTTGCATACTCTCTCTCTCAGTGCCTCTGTCTAATTTCCTCTCTCTTTATTCTCTCTCTCTGTTTCTGTTTCTCTCTCTCTCTCTCGCTCTCCCTCTGTGTTTCTGTCTCATTCTCTCTCTGTCACATTCTCTCTTCATTTCATTCTCTCTCTGTCTCATTCTCTTACTCTGTGTCTCTGTCTCATTCTCTCTCTCTCTATCTCTCTCTATCTGTCTCATTCTCTCTCCGTGTCTCTGTCTCATCCTCTCTCTGTGTCTCAGTCACATTCTCTCTCTCTCTCTCTCTCTCTCTTCTCTCTGTGTCTCTGTCTCATTTTCTCTCTCTTTCTCTGTCTAATTATCTCTCTCTGTCTCATTCTCTCTCTCCCCCCCCTCTCTCTCTCTCTCTGTGTATCTGTCTAATCTCTCTCTCTCTCTCTCTCTCTCTCTCTCTGTGTCTCTGTCACATTCTTTCTCTGTGTCTCAGTCACATTCTCTCTCTCTCTCTCTCTCGCTTCATATCTTTGTCTCTGTCTCATTCTCTCTCTCTCTGTCTCTGTCACATACTCACTCCATCTCATTCTCCTTCTCTGTCTCATTCTCTCTCAGTGTATCTGTCTCATTCTCTCTCTCTCTGTTTGATTCTCTCTCTGTCTCATTTATTTGTCTCTCTCTTTTGGTGTCTCTGTCTCTCTCACTCTCTCTCTCTCTCTTTCTATCTATCTATCTCTCTCTCTGTCTCATTCTCTCTCTGTCTCATTCTCTCTTTGTGCCTCGGTCACATTATCTCTCTGTCTTATTCTCTCTTTGTGTCTTTGTCTCATTCTCTCTCTGTGTCTCTGTCACGTTCTCTCTCTTTCTCTATCTCTGTCTCATTCTCTCTCTCTCTCTCTCTCTGTCCCTGTCTCATTCTCTCGCTGTGTCTCTGTCACATTTACTCTCACACTCTCTCTCTGTCTCATTCTCACTCTTTCTGTGTCTCTGTCTCATTCTCTCTCTCTTAGTGTCTCTGTCTTGTTCGCTCTCTCTCCCCCCTCATCTCCCCCCCCTCCCTCCTCTCTCTCTCTATTCTCTCTCCCCCCCCTCTCTCTCTCTCTCCCTCTCTCTCTCTCCCTGTCTCATGCTCTTTCTCTGTGTATCTGTCTCATTCACTCTCTATCTCCGTCTCTCTATTGGCGTATCTGTCTCATTCTCTCTCTCTCATTCTCTCTCTCTCTGTCTCTGCCTCATTCTCTCTCTGTCTCATTCTCTCTCTTATTCTCTCTCTCTCTCTCTCTCTCTCTCTGTCACATTCGCTCTCTCTTTATCTGTCTTTATCTCATTCTCTCTCTCTAATTCTCTCTCTCTCTCTCTCATTCTCTCTCCCTCTCTCTCTCTCTCCCCCCTCTCTCTCTCTCCCTGTCTCATGGTCTTTCTCTGTGTATCTGTCTCAGTCACTCTCTCTATGTCTCTCTATTAGCGTATCTGTCTCATTCTCTCTCTCTTATTCTCTCTCTCTCTCTGTCTCTGCCTCATTCTCTCTCTGTCTCATTCTCTCTCTTATTCTCTCTCTCTGTCACATTCTCTCTCTCTCTTTATCTGTCTTTATCTCATTCTCTCTCTCTCTCTTTATCTGTCTTTATCTCATTCTCTCTCTATCTAATTTTCTCTCTCTCTCTCATTCTCTCTCTCATTCTCTCTCTCATTCTCTCTCTCTCTCTCTCTCTTCTCTCTCTCTCTCTCTCTCTCTCTCTCATTATCTATCATCCTCTCTCTCTGTATCATTCTCTTTTTGTGTCTCTGTCAGATTTTCTCTCGAGTTCATTTCACCATTCTCCTTCATGTTTTATTTTGGAGTCATTCATTATGTTTTTTATTTGAGATTTTGTCAGGCCGCATTCCCTCACTGCTCTCAATCTATATTTATCTCTCTCTTAGTGTTTCTGTCTCGCGCTCTCTATATCTCTCTCTCATTCTCTCTCTCTCTCTCTCTCTCTCTATGCATCTCTGTCCCATTCTCTCTCTTTCTCTGTATCTTTGTCTTATTCTCTCTCTCATATTCTCTTTCTCTCTCTCTCTCTCTGTCTCTGTCTCATTCTCTCTCTCTCTCTCTCATTCTCTCTCTATGCATCTCTGTCCCACTCTCTCTCTTTCTCTGTATCTCTGTCTCATTCTCTCTCTCTCTCTCTCTCTCTCTCTCTCTCTCTCTCTCTCATTCTCTCACTATGCATCTCTGTCCCATTCTCTCTTTCTCTGCTGTATCTCTGTCTCATTCTCTCTCTCTTTCTCTGCTGTATCTCTTTCTCATTCTCTCTCTTTCTCTGTATCTTTGTCTTACTCTCTCTCTCTCTCTGTATCTCTCTCTCATACTCTCTCTCTCTTTCTCCCTCTCTATGTCTCTGTGTGTGTGTCTCTCTCTCTCTCTCTCTCATTCTCTCGCTATGCATCTCTGTCTCACTCTCTCTTTCTCTGCTGTATCTCTCTCTCTCTCTCTCTCTCTCTCTCTCTCTATCTCTCTCATTCTCTCTCTATGCATCTCTGTCCCATTCTCTCTCTTTCTCTGTATCTCTGTCTCATTCTCTCTCCCCCCCTCTCTTTTTCTCCCTGTATCGCTGTCTCATTCTCTCTCTAGGCATTTCTCTCTCTCTCTCCCCCTGTGTCTCTGTCTCATTCTCTCTTGCTCTCTCTCTCTCTCACTCTCCCATTCTCTCTCTAGGCATTCCTGTCTCATTCTCTCTCTGCGTCTCTGTCTCATTCTCTCTCTCTCTGCGTCTCTGTCTCAATTTCTCTCTTTCTCTCTCTCTCTGTCTCTGTCTCATTCCTTCTCTCTGTCTCTCTCATACATCTCATTCCTCTGGTATTCTCTTCTCCCTAGCCTAACTATCTGCCCCTCAGTTACTTTTTTCTCCCCCGGGTATTGTATCTTTCCTTCCATAGCCTCCATACCTTCCTCTATAGACCTGTCTGCCACTATAGCTCTGCACTTGTCCTGCATCCAAGATTATTAGCGGAGCTCAGAGCCTCATATGTGGGGTAGTACTGTCAGTCCTTTTTCCAGAACCCTTGCCATTGTCCCTGCTCTTGATCCGTACAGAACATTGTACCTCTGCATATGTTATGCCCACATATTACATGTGCTGTTTGTTATGAAATGATTTCATCCTAGCTGTCAAATCATGATCACTTCACTCATGATAGATCCCTACTGATCCCTGTGTTTTAGAATGGCCCTGAATGTGATCCTGTACCAATTCAGCCCTGTGTATTCCCTGGTTCCAGCATTGCCTTGTCTCCAAGCCCACACACCAGAGAAGGGTGTACAGGACGGAGTCATTTGACAAGAGTGTGCAGACCCTCACAGAAAAGAAAAACCTGCAGACTAAAGGGAAACTGACTTAGAGGCATATTTATACAGCAAGGGGACCCTTGACTTCCTTTCCAACTTTCTAACCGCAGTGCTACTGTAAAAGAGCGTCACCTGTAGTGGAGAAAGTAGACTGCACCTGCCTACATTTGCATGCATAGGTAAGCACCAATGCACAGGTGCATCACTGTTTACACAAGTATGACTGCATACAGCTATTCACTTGCAGGGAGGTCAGTGGCTGGGTAGGCACTGGCTAGTATCAGAGCCAGATACACACAGGTTACATACACTGCGATCGTTAGAGCAAGAGCAATAATTCTAGCACTAGACCTCCTCTGTAACTCTAAACATGTAACCTGTAAAAAAAAAAAATGTAATCGTTTCCTATGGAAATTTATAAGTACTGAAGTTTGGTGCCATTCCACAAGTGTGCGCAATTTTAACCACTTAAGGACCGGGCCTATTTTTCAAACTTGTTTACAAGTTAAAATCCTTTTTTTTTTGCTCGAAAATTACTTAGAACCCCCAAACATTGTATATTTTTTTCAAACACCCTAGAGAATAAAATGGTGGTCGTTGCAATACTTTCTGCCACACCATATTTACAAGCGCACTTTTTTTGGAAAAAATACACTTTTTTGAACTAATAAATAGGACAACAGTAAAATTAGCCCAATTTTTTTTTAATACTGTGAAAGATGATGTTATGCTGAGTAAATTGATACCCAACATGTCACGCTTCAAAACTGTGCCCGCTCGTGGAATGGCGATAAACTTTTACCCTTAAAAATCTCCACAGGCGACGTTTAAAAAATTCTACAGGTTGCATGTTTTGGGTTACAGAGAAGGTCTAGGGCTAGAATTATTGCTCTCACTCTAATGATCGCGGTGATACCTCACATGTTCGCTTTCATATACGTTTGTGTATACTGTTCTTTAAAAAAAAAAAAAAGTGTGACTTTTATTCCTATTACAAGGAATGTAACATCCCTTGTAATAGAAAAAACGCATGACAGGACCTCTTAAATATGAGATCTGGGGTCAAAAAGACCCTAGATCTCATATTTACACTAAAATGCAATAAAAAATAAATAAAAATGTAATTTGAAAAAATAAAAAAATAAAAATATCCCTTTAAGAGCTATGGGCGGAAGTGACGTTTTGACGTCGCTTCCGCCCTGCAATGGTATGGAGCTGGGTGGGGGTCATCTTCCCCTCGCTCAGCTCCATGCCAAGCAGGGGAAAAAAACCTGATTGCCTCCTCTCCCGCCACTGATAAAAGTGATCTTGCGGCGAATCCGCCACTGAGACCACTTTTATCTGAAAGTGGACCGCCCGGTGAAGAAGTGGATACCGGGGTTATGGCAGCTAGCTGCTGCCATAACAATGATATTCCAATTCAAAGAGCCGCCGTATACTCACGGGGGGTGGTTCGGAAGTGGTTAAAGTATGACATGTTTGGTATCTATTTACTCGGCGTAACATCATCTTTCAAATTATATAAAAAAATTGGGCTAACGTTAGTGTTGTTGTGTTTTTTTTGTTCATGAAAGTTTTTTACCCCCCAAAAAACGCATTTAAAAAAATTGCTGCGCAAATACCATGTGACATAAAAAGTTGCAATGACCACCATTTTTTTCCATAGGGTGTCTGCTAAAACAATATATACAATGTCTGGGGGTTCTGAGTAATTTTCTAGCAAAAAAATTATTCATTTTTACATGTAGGAGAGAAGTATCAGAATTGGCCTGGGTGGCAAGGGGTTAATTAACATAAGTAATATACAAATAATTATTATATATTGTTTTTAAGGTCATATACTATATTTTCAAAATCTGTACTCAAGCAGGTGGCTTAGTGGACAAATTACTGAAGTTTGAGGTTATAACTTCCAACCAGTAATTCTCACAGTAAAAAGATAAATAAAAAATTATTATGTTATAACATATAGCATATAAATATATGATTTAGTTTGAATATAAAAGTAACTTTTCAGCAGGCAGCAGATTCTCATTCTCCCTCTTAACTGCGTGAGAAAAACATGGGATTGTGGGTAAATCTTATACACATAAACATGTTTTTTCCTTGTAGGAGGGCTGGGCTGGAAGGGAGTATTTGTCTTTTAGACACATGCCCCTTCTATGACACTGCAGTGAGAGGCGTGCCTCCACTGCAGCATTTTTATTGGACATCTGGGACCAATAGTACTTTACCATTGATCCAAGACTCCAAGCTGTCCATTGAGCTCAGTGCCTCTGACAAGAAGTGATGAGAGGCACTGTGAGCTCAACCTCTCAGTCTGCTGCAAACAGAGTGTGCCAGCTTGTATTTAAAGTGGCCGCTCTGTATTTAGTTTCTGACAGGCTGCGCAAGGAGCCCCATATCTCTGGAAACCATAAGTCATAGAAGCCCCACATTTTTACCAGTGGTGGGGTAGCACTTAGGCTACATACCCCCCAAAGCTCGATTTTTCTATTTTTTTTTTTATGTTCGTGGCAGGTGAGGCCCTGCCTCACCTGCCTCCCCTGACTGCACATCCCTGACTTGTATGCTCATCTGTACTGCAGCTTCCTGAGCACTGGAAAGCACCAGGAAGTTTGCATGTGAACTCTTTGAACCTGTATGAATTTATATGCATGAGGCCTAAGACCAGGATTGCCAACCTCCCGCAGCATTTTTTACTGACAAAACAAGGAAAATTTACTGGCGGAGCACATTTTTTAGAGAACTCCTATTGAAAACTAACACAGTGACTATTTGGACAGTATAAACATATGAAAACACTGACAACCTATAACAAAGTAATTTGCTTGATTTACACTTAAAAAGTCAACACAGCATGAAATGATCAGCCCCTGATATTTACTGGCGGTTGTAAAAGAATCACAGATTTTTACAAACTCTCAGTAAATTTACTGGTGGTAGGCAACCCTTCATGAGACTGGCCATACATGACTACATTAGAGGTGGGTGGGGGAGGGTGCTGTCAGAATACACAGATCAGCGCTGCAGCGCTGCAGTCTATTGCCTGCATTGCCGATTGAGCCGCTAAAATCTGACAGGGCAGTGGAACTGTTCAACCACGGTGGATTAAAATTCGGTGAATCGGCCACACTTAAATCCATGTATGGCATAGGCGTGCGCAGCCTATGGCATTAGGGTGTGCACCTCAAACACACGTGCGTCTGTGTGTGTGTATATATATATATATATATATATATATATATATATTATACACACACACACATACACACACACACACTTTTTTAATGACAAGCCAGGCAGGGTTCATATTGATTTATATATATATATATTTATATATATATATATATATATATATTTTTTAATATACATATAAAATTCAAATCAATATGAACCCTTCCTGGCTTGTCAGCAAAAAAAGTAAGTGTGTGTGTGTATATATATATATATATATATATATATATATATATTATTATAAACATATATAAAACGCACACTTACTTTTTTTTTAAGTCAGGCAGGGAGGGTTTTGGTCCATCGTGTGTCTGGCTACCAGTGCCCCTGTGTCCTGTCGAAAAAGGTCCCCAGCGGATAATTCCCCCCTGTACTGCGCAGGCGCAGTGCTTGCGTTTGCGCAGTACGAACCACGGAGCAGTCGAAAATAGCCGAAGATGTGAGTCGGCTGTACATGGCACTTACTGCTCACGTGAACCGCCTGCTGCTATCCAGGCTCAGTCTCCGTCCATCAAGCAAGGGAGAGAAAGAAGGCCGGTGGGGGGCGGAGTGCAGATGTATATCACTCCGCCGTTGCCCACGGCCGGAACTATAGAAGTCACAGCAGCAGCAAACAGATGCTTTTGCTTGCCCGCTGGACCAATTAGAGCTCAGCCAGGGACTAGGGTGTGCCTGTGTACACCCGTCACACAATGTGCGCACGCCAATGATGTATGGCCAGTTTAAGACATACTGTTGGTTAGTAAGCATGCCAATATGACTCTGGTTGAGTGTTCTGTAGACTTTGAGCTCCTTCAAGAAAGGACAGATGAGTTTAGGCATCTCAGACACATTTGCTTAATGTATACATGTATTTGAAAAAACTATTTAATTTGCAGAATAGGCATATTCAGCTGCTACATGGCAGAAGTCTTAATCATGCCACACAGAATGTTATCTAACACTAAAGGCACCTCTTCCTTACAGCTTACCAGCAATGGGTTGTAGACTATCCTAGAATGGCCACTGCAATTTAACTCTACGGGATAGCTACAGAAAGGAGGGACATGTTTCAGTCTGAAGAGCATGTGAAGTCAGAGGGAGGAATAGTGTGCAACTTAGGGTTGCCACCTGTCTGGGATTCACATTGTAGGTTTTGAATCATGTATCCGGGTTTTACCTGAACACATTATTCAGACAGGAATGTGGCTCAGAACAGGGACTGACAGGAAGGTGAGGGGGCACTATGTGCGCCACATAACTATTCTCTTTAGAGCGCCCAAAGGTGCCCCAGTCTGTTACAATCCAATAGTGTATACTAGAAGAAAAAAAATTGCTGTGTGTCGCTAAATTGTTTGGGTTTGGCTTGAAGAAAAAGAGGCAACCTTACTGCAACTAAGTCTAGGAGGCAGGAGATCGGTGAGGGAACTTTCTGAAAGAAGGTAGCTGAAAGACATCAGAGAAACCTCCTGCTGGATTTTTCTGGTCAGATCTCTGTTGTTCAGTGACTGGTAAACAGCACAGAAAAGCATGAGTGGATTCCATCTGTTTTTCTGTCTTCCTGAGAGGGTCAAGGAGAGCTGACTGCTTAATTGTAAGTGCCACATTGTTCTCGCACTACTTATGCTACAGTGGCTGTCAATAATATCTCTAGAATTGCAATGCTACTGTACATCTCCAGCTATCTGTTCATCCCACTGGGAGCTATTGTAATAGATTGTATTGCAAAGTCAATGAGAAACAGTTATCTAACAGCATACCTCCCAACTTTTTCAGATGAGAACAAGGGACACCTATTAGCAAATGTATGTAGGCATAAGACACACACCCCTTCCATGCCCCCTAAAGGAGAAGTATACAAAAAAATATAATAGCTAAATTGCTTTTTTACCACTAGTATTCCTTTATACTGGCTTTTGAAATATACAAATGCAGCAATTTAAAAAACTGGATGAACGGTTTAGCTGTGGGAAACTTTCTGAAAGATAAAAAGTGCATTTTATATACAGCTATATAGATCAGACTAAGGGAACAAAAACAGGAAGCGCCACCTAAGTGCAATACGTTTAGTAAGATTTATTGGCACAACAGGTAATGCACTTACAGGAAGAAGATAAAAATAAGGCTCATCTGTGTCTTTAGCACAAGGTGCGGTCCGGTCCCTGGTCCATCTTGTTCCACGGGTTGGCAGTTTTGTTGAGACAACATCTACAGCCTATCCTGTGGCCACCAGGAAGTTGGTCAGGTCTGGCGTGGAATACAGGGTATTGCGTCACTGGAAGCGGAACCAGGGGAAGCACCGAGGGAGAAAAGTCTGGAAAGAACAAGCAGGCTAACGGATGCTGCATCTAAACAAATGGAATGTAAAAAAATTATAATAAATAATAATAATAAAAAGGTTTTATTATTATTATTATTGTTATATATTATTATTAGATTGTTACATTCCATTTGTTATTTCAGATAATTCGTAACTTCGGATAAATTCGTACTGGTTACATTCACTAAATGCCAAATTTGAAAGAAAATTCCAATACCTATAATTAAATAGTTATTATTAGTTAGTTATTATTTCAGATTTTCGGGTTTTCGAATTTTTGGATTTTCATTCTTTTGAATTTACAAATTTTCATTCCTATTTCGGATTTTTAAATTTCCAAATGTTTTCATTTTCAAATTTCCAAAATTTTGAATTTCCGAAATTTAGAACTTCGGAATTTTCGAATTTCCTAATTTTGAATTTCCGAATTTTGAATTTCCAAAATGTCGAATTTCCGAAGTTTTGAATTTCTGACATTTCGAATTTTGAATTTGCGAAAATTTCGAATTTGCGAAAATTTCGAATTTCCGAATTTCAGAAATTTCCAATTTCCAAAATTTTGAATTTCTGAAATTTTGAATTTTCCAATTTCCAAAATTTAGCATTTTTCGAATTCCAAATTTCCGAGATTCTGAATTTCCGAAAATTTTGAATTTTCGGATGTTGAAAAATTCAGAAATTTGAAATTTCGGAAATTGAAAAATTCGGAAATTTGAAAATTTCGGAGTTAACGAATTTGTCAAAATTTGTTAAAAAACTAATTCGGAACTAAACAAATTGCACATATCTACTGTAGATGATTAATCTATGAACTTTCCAATTTAGAGTCAGCAAGGACTTATTTTTGCCCAGTTAGAGCAAATTTGTATTTATAAAGAATTTTTGCCTTCCTCTGGATCACCTCCAAATTTAGGGCTCTCAGGGTACAGTCTTTTACATTTATTTTTTTAAACCCAATTAGCTATCTAAATATCTGCATACTTAGCAAAGCATCATGCAATTTATGAATCCTCACCATCATGGTGCACATAATGCATGGTTCCCTGCAGATCCGGCAAACCTGCATGTAAGTATTTAAGTGAAGAAAAAATGTGCGGAACAAGATTAGCTTATCTTTATTTGCTTTAAAAGGAAAAAAAATGTAATATGGTTGCTCTACTGTATATAAATACAGGAAAACGACAGGAAGTCTAGTTACTTTCCCTAGGCTGAGATCATGTCATTAGTTTGTTGCGGGCAGGAGCCAGATTTTTCCCCTCGGTGACCAGACTACAACAGCAGTCAGCAGGGGTTGATCTGTGTTAGGTATTTGTGAACACAGCCAAGAACTCCACAGTCCAGGATGTAGATGGTAACCCTGGATGATACCCACAGGCATGTGCACAGGGTGTGCCAGATGTGCCGGGGCACACCCTAATCACCCTGTGCAGTGCTGATTTCCCCTGCTTCCTGGCATCCCCTGTCTCCCCCCTGCAGTGCTGCCAGCTTCCCTCCTCTCTTCTCCCACTGGCTGCTTTGGGGGGATGTTTCAGAATAGATGAATGAATGAACTCAGTGAGTTATCTGTACCGATCGCTACTGTGTTCATTCTTAACTGAAGCATACTGAATGAACAGGAAGCCGCTCAGCACAGAGCATTTCTCATCTGTTCACTATCCAGTGCAGCTGAGGCTGCAGAGAAAGGGACTGGGGAAGCTCTGTCCTCAGTCCCTTTCTCTCCGTTTAGACCCTTGCTATTTCACCAAAGCCCCCCAACGGGGCTCCTAAAAGATTGTAAAAAAAATGTAAAAAATAAAATTGTAAAAAAAAACAAAAAAAATTATAAAAATAGAAACTACTGACACCTTCTATTGCCCTACTGACACCAATCTTTGCTCTACTGACACCATCCACTGTTCTGCTGATATACACATGTGTGTGTTTGTGCTCTAGGGTGCACACCCAAATGCAGTAATGGTGAACCTTGGCACCCCAGATATTTTGTAACTACGTTTAGTCATGACTAAGTGGAGCATCATGGGAACTGTAGTTCCAAACCATCTGGGCAGTGGCGGTGCGTCCATAAGGGCGCACAGGCGCCGCCCCCTCTCTCCTGCCACCCCCCTCTAGCACCAATAGATAGATTCATGCATTGCATGAAAGTGCAGACGGCAGGCCGGAGGGGGGCACACTGGCAGCATTTGATATGGCACAGTGGCTGCGTTTGATGGGGCACAGTGGGAGCAATTGATGGGCACAGTGGCGGCAATTGATGGGCACAGTGGTGGCAATTCATGGGCACACTGGCTGCATTTTATGGGCACAGTGGCTGCATTTGATGGGCACAGTGGCTGCATTTGATGGCACAGTGGCTGCGTTTGATGGCACAGTGGCGGAAATTGTAAGAGAAAAATAAAACCGCGCTTGCGACTAAATTAACAAAAAAGCAAAAAAACAACAGGCTGCCACTCAAAGTGGGATACACACACTAATCAGTAAGACAAAGAAAAAAAAAAGAAAAAAAGTAGCGCCAAAGAATAATTGAAAATTTGTATCAACAGGGATAATGAATGCTCCCGGTTATGTAGTCAGACAGATCCTGATGATAGATAAATCCAGACCAACAAGTAAAGTTCATGTAATGGGCAAAGTTCAAATATAGCTGTAGATGATTAGCTTGGCTGTACACCAGACCAATAGCCACATCCAAAACAAATGGAGATCGACACACCAGTGTGAATGATATGCAATAGGTGACAGAAAACGGACCCTCCACCACTACAAGATGTGCCCTTACCGGATGGCAGAGCATGGTGACGTCACTGCGCGCCTTCCCAATGGCGGAAATTGATGGGCACCAGTGGCTGCATTTTATGGTGCACAGCGGCTGCATTTGATGGGCACAGTGGCTGTGTTTGATGGCACAGTGGCTGCGTTTGATGGCACATTGGCGGCAATTGATGGGCACAGTGGCTGCATTTTATGGGGCACAGTGGCTGCATTTTATGGGGCACAGTGGCAGCAATTGATGGGCACAGTGGCTGCGCTTGATGACACGGTGGCTGCGTTTGATGGCACAGTGGCAGCAATTGATGGCACAGTGGCTGTGATTGATGGCACAGTGGCTGCGATTGATGGGCACAGTGGTGGCATTTGAGGGCACAGTGGCAATTGATGGGCACAGTTGCTGCATTTTATGGGGCACAGTGGCTGCATTTGATGGCACAGTGGCGGCAATTGATGAGCACAGTGGCTGCGATTGATGGGCACAGTGGCTGCGATTGATGGGCACAGTGGCTGTGATTGATGGCACAGTGGCGGCAATTGATGAGCACAGTGGCTGCGATTGATGACACGGTGGCTGCGTTTGATGGCACAGTGGCTGCGATTGATGGGCACAGTGGTGGCAATTGATGGGCACAGTGGTGGCAATTGATGGGCACAGTTGCTGCATTTTATGGGGCACAGTGGCTGCATTTGATGGCACAGTGGCGGCAATTGATGAGCACAGTGGCTGTGATTGATGGCACAGTGGCGGCAATTGATGGGCACAGTGGCTGCGTTGATGGCACAGTGGCAGCGATTGATGAGCACAGTGGCAGCGATTGATGGCACAGTGGCGGCAATTCATGGGCACAGTGGCTGCTTTTTATGGGGCACAGTGGCTGCGTTTGATGGCACAGTGGCGGCAATTGATGAGCACAGTGGCTGTATTTGATGCCACAGGTGCTGCGATTGATGAGCAGAGTGGCTGCGATTGATGGGCACAGTGGCTGCGATTGATGGCACAGTGGCTGCGTTTGATGGCACAGTGGCTGCGTTTGATGCACAGTGGCTGCAATTGATTGCACAGTGGCTGCGATTGATGGGGGTTTTTTTTCCAAATTTTTCAGTTTGTTTGCGCCCCCCCAAAAAAAAATTTGGAGCACCACCCGCCACTGCATCTGGGGTGCCAACGTTCGCCATCACTGCCCTAATGCAATAAGCTGCGCACACCAATGATGATTCCTGAACAAAAATGCCTTCCTTCTTCTGGAGATGAAAGCAGATAAAAGCATTGCCAAGTCGTAATCTCTGTTAGAGATAATAAATACCTGGAAATGTTACATTTCTTTACTTAGCATGCACTTGCATCTGATTCTAAAAAAAATTAAAAATAAAATGCTTTGTGAAATATGATTGTTCTTCATACATGTAGAAAATCTTATTTTGTGCTATTTGATCTTATCAGTCGGCAATTTTCCAGTGTGTCGTCCTATCCCCCTCTTCTACCTTCTACTAACCTTGACTCCCCTCTTTAGATTCTTCATCTGTCACATCAGTCTATAAAACTATGTCCCCCTCCCCCCCCTCCGTCAGGATCGGTGGCGGTTTTTACTGTTCAATCTCTCATTTTATCTGCGCTTCCCCCTCTGACAGTCTGTTTACCTTCATTCTATAAGTGTTGCGCTATTTATTGTCTTCTATTAAAAGGATATAAATGATTTTTTTTCTTCACTTATGTAAACAGATTATCATAATTACATATTCATGGAGAAAACATGACAAGTGAAGAAGAGCGGCAGAACCCCATTAAATCTCACTAAAGGAACAATGAGACTAAGGGAAGGCTGAGCCCAGGCACTACTCCCATGTCTTATTGGGGGATATGAGAGTCTGGGGCTGGGATGGGTACATGGCCAGTAGGGCTCCGGGTATGGCTGATTGACTTTCCCTGCTGCACTCTCTCTCTTTAACCACTTGCTTACTGGGCACTTACATCCTCTTCCTGCCCAGGGAAATGTTCAGCTTTCAGCGCTGTTGCAATTTAAATGACAAATTGCACGGTCATACAACACTGTACCAAAAATTGTTATAATTTTTTTTCACACAAATAGAGCTTTATTTTGGTAGTATTTAATCACCAGTGTGCTTTTTATTTTTTACTAAAGAGACAAAAAAAGACCGAAAATAGGTATTTTTTTTCCTTCACTGATGTGCGCTGATAAGGCTGCACTGATAGGCAATGATAGGCTGCACTGATGGGCAATGATAGGCACTGATGAGCTGACACTGATGCAGTGGCACTAATGGGCACCAATAGGTGGCACTGATGAGGCTGCACTGATGGGCATTGATAAGGCTGCACTGGTGGGCACTGATGAGGAGGCACTGATGAGGCTTCATTGATAGGTGGCACTGATGGGCACTGATAGGTGGTACTGATGGGCACTGATAGGTTCTGATGAGCTGGCACTGATGGGCACTGATAGGTGGCACTGATGAGTCTGCACTGATGGGCACTAATAGGCTGCACTGATGGGCACTGATAAGCTCTGATGAGCTGGCACTGATGCAGCGTCACTGATGTGGTGGCACTGATAGGTGACACTGATGGGCACTGATAAGGCAGGACTGGTGGGCACTGATGAGGAGGCACGATGAGGCTCCATTGATAGGGGGCACTGATGGGCACTGATGAGCTGGCACTGATGGACACTAATAGGTGGCACTGATGGGCACTGATGAGCTGGCACTGATGGACACTAAGGTGGCACTGGTGGGTACTGATGAGGCTGCATTGATAGGTGCCACTGATGGGCAGTACTGATAGCTGACACCGATGATGAGGCACTGATTGGCAGCACTGATAGGTGGCACTGGTGGGCACTGGTTAGCAGTACTGGTGGGCACTGATAGGTGGCAATGGTCGGCACTGACTAGCAGCACTGATGGGCACTGTGTGGAACCGATGTCTCTGTAACAGAAGCCGGTTACCAGATTTCTTCCTGTCTCCTCGCATTGTCAGAGTGAGGAGAAAAATAGCCGATAACCGGATTCTGATCAGCTGTCATTGGCTGACAGCTTATTACGTGGTGAAGGGCTGCTTTGATTGGACCTTTACCCTGTTCTGTGATCAGCAAGCAGCACGATCAGGGGAGGACATCTATTGACACCCTCCTGGCACTGGAAGCCCACGCTGTAGCTGTCTTTCGGGTTTCTTATTGTGCAGGCAGAAAGTGGTTAATGGCTTCATCTGTGCTTTTTAACCAAGTCTGTATATCATAAGAATGGACATTATGTTATTGTACCACTTCCATGCAGCACGACTCGTCTATGGTTTGTATGTACTGCACGTGTTTGTATCATCAAAAATGCCACAAAAAGGAACAACTTCCAATCTGTAATGCTTCTTTTTGTGCTTTACAGCCATATTTATATATCATAAAGCTTAACAATTTGTTGTGGTTGCTCTTGGACAGCACACAACTCTACTCTGGAAACATTGTTACCTACAAGTGTGCTAGAGAGATAAAAGTGTTGGTGCATTGAAGTGGAATTCCTAACTATTACTAGCTATGCCTAACCACTTCAATACAGGGCGCTTTTACCCCCTTCCTGCCCAGGCCAATTTTCAGCTTTTATCACTGTCACACTTTACCCAAACTAAATTTGTATAATTTTGTTCATACAGATAGAGCTTTCTTTTGGTGGTATTTAATAAATACTGGGTTTTTTATTTTTTGCTAAATAAATGAAAAAACACAAAAAAAAATGGAAAAAAAAACATATTTTGTTTTGTTTATGTTTTTTTTTGCAAAAATTTTGCAAATAAATTATCTTTCTTCATACATTTACCCCAAAATGTATTCTGCTACATTTCTTTGGTGAAAATAACCCATATAAGTATATATCATTTAGTCTGTAGTAAAGTTATAGAGTCCACAAACTATGATAGATATCTGAAAATGTATCAATCCTGATGTATTGACAGACTCTCATTTCTTGAGGCCCTAAAATGCCTGATTAGTACAAATATCCCTTAAATTACCAATTTTTTTTGGAAAGTATATAGTCCAAGGTATTTAGTAAGAGGCAATGTTGGTTTTTTGAAGTTGTCATTTTTTGTCATAATTTTTGGGAAAATTAAGAAATAAAAAAAATATATATTTTTTTTTAAATACTGACACCAGTGCAGTATAGTGTCATATAACTGATGTGGCGGTGATCAGGGACACTGATGTTGCGGTGATCAGGGACACTGAATCTCCTCTGCTGACTGTGAACCTGGAAGCGCTCAGCTGTCAAAAATCTTTTGATCCCACAATGAGAATCTCCTCTGCTGACTGTGAACCTGGAAGCGCTCAGCTGTCAAAATCTCAGCTATAAAGCTGGTTAAACAGCTCATAGAGCACAATTTTGAGATTCGTCAGCTAGAGCAAGGGGCAGGTTGAGACAATAGGAGTTTAACAGATTCTTGATATCTCCATAAAGAGTACAGTGAGAGAAAAAATATTTGATCCCCTGCTGATTTTGTACGTTTGCCCACTGAATGATCAGTCTATAATTTTAATTGTAGGTTTATTTTAACAGTAAGAGACAGAACAACAACAAAAATATCCAGAAAAATGCATTTCAAAAAAGTTATAAATTGATTTGCATTTTAATGAGTGAAAAAGGTATTTGACCCCTTCGCAAAACATGACTTAGTACTTGGTGGCAAAACCCTTGTTGGCAATCACAGAGGTCAGACGTTTCTTGTAGTTGGCCACCAGGTTTGCACACATCTCAGGAGGAAATTTGTCCCACTCCTCTTTGCAGATCATCTCCAAGCGATTAAGGTTTCAAGGCTGACGTTTGGTAACCTTCAGTTCCCTCCACATATTTTCTATGGGATTAAGGTCTGGAGACTGGCTAGGCCACTCCAGGACCTTAATGTGCTTCTTCTTGAGCCACTCCTTTGTTGCCTTAGCCATGTGTTTTGGGTCATTGTCATGCTGGAATACCCATCTTCGACCTATTTTCACTGCCCTGGCTGAGGGAAGATTTGACAGTACATGGCCCCGTCCATCGTCCCTTTGATGCAGTGAAGTTGTCCTGTCCCCTTAGCAGAAAAACACCCCCAAAGCATAATGTTTCCACCTCCATGTTTGATGGTAGGCAGCATTGCTCCTCCTCCAAACATGTTAGTTGAGTTGATGCCAAAGAGCTCGATTTTGGTCTCATCTGACCACAACACTTTTACCCAGTTCTCCTCTGAATCATTCAAATGTTCATTAGCAAACTTCAAACGGGCCTGTACATGTGCTTTCTTGAGCAGGGGGACCTTGCGGGCGCTGCAGGATTTTAGTCCTTTACGGCGTAGTGTGTTTTCAATTTTTTTTCTGGTGACTATGGTCCCAGCTGCCTTGAGATCATTAACAAGATTCTCCTGTGTAGCTCTGTGTTGATTCCTCACCATTTTCATGATCATTGAAACTCCACGTGGAGAGATCTTGCATGGGGCCCCAGACCGAGGGAGAGCGACAGGTACTTTGTGTTTCTTCCATTTGCGAATAATGGCACCAACTGTTGTCACCCTCTCACCAAGCTGCTTGGCGGTGGTCTTGTAGCCCATTCCAGCCTTGTGTAGGTCTACAATCTTGTCCCTGACATCCTTGGACAGCTCTTTGGTCTTGGCCATGGTGGAGAGATTGGAATCTGATTGCTTCTGTGGACAGGTGTCTTTTATACAGGTAACAAGCTGAGATTAGGAGCACTCCCTTTAAGAGAGTGCTCCTAATCTCAGCTTGTTACCTGTATAGAAGACACCTGGGAGCCAGAAATCTTGCTGATTGATAGGGGATCAAATACTTATTTCACTCATTAAAATGCAAATCATTTTATAACTTTTTTGAAATGGGTTTTTCTGGATATTTTTGTTGTTTCTGTCTCTCACTGTTAAAATAAACTACCATTAAAATTATAGACTGATCATTTTTGTCAGTGGGCAAACGTACAAAATCAACAGGGGATCAAATACTTTTTCCCTCACTGTATCTGTCATCTGCCCAATGATATCACATGGGGGCTTGTTAATCCCCTTGTGGTAGCAATAACTTTAAGTGCAAAAATAAAATAAAATGTTAAAAATGTGAATTGAAATAAATGTAATTAAATAAGTGCACTTCAGTTGCCCTGTGCCTACACATACAAATGCAAATGCATGCATAGATATAACCATAACACAATCATGTAAACCCTGGAGCCTGCAAATAATTGCGCTACACATGTTATATGTCACTGCACCATAGGGCAATAATTCTAGGTCCCTCACATTTATATTGGGATGAATTAGAACGGAAATTGCGAGCCAGGCCTCGTCCACATCAGTGCCTGACCTCACAAATGCACTTCTGGAAGAATGGTCAAACATTCCCGTAGACACACTGCTAAACCTTGTGAACGGCCTTCCCATAAGAGTTGAAGCTGTTATAGTTGCAAAGGGTGGGCCAACTCACTATTGAACCCTACAGACGAAGACTGGGATGCCATTAAAGTTCATGTGCGTGTAAAGGCAGGTATCTCAATATTAATTAAAAAATAAAGTAATTTTAGAAACATAATGTTACTAAATGACTTGCATCATATTATATTTCAGCAAAAGTACAAAAGTCCCCAGCAAGTCCAAGAATTGGTAGAGAGCTGGGCTCTGCACATAATTGAGAAAAACTGAGCTGCTTAGGAGCAAATTGTCATGGGATTCCTTAATGTATTCATGAGATGAAGTTATTCTTTGGCTAGAGTTCTCATTATTATGCAAATTGATCATTAACTGTTCAATTCCGAGAGAATTGTCAGTAACAGCAGATCATACACATCTCTGTTGGTCTTATATAAGATTAGGGACCACCCTCACGTTTGGATGATCTCTATGACAGGCCTTACATCTGGTGATCTCTACAACAAAGCCCTATTGGGGGAAACACGTTGGAGTGCATGGTCCTAGGGTGGGTACTGATATTGCAATGTGGACGCCCCATGCAATAAATTTGGAATTTAGTGACTCTTCTGTTGTGAGGCAATTCTTTTTTTTTACATTAGGGACCATTCATCACATACTTTACAAGTTGACCTTCTTAATATGAGGGAGCTGTGTAGTCCTTATACCTACAATAAATGCCTTTTTATGAAACTGCACATGTGCAGAAATTAAGATAGGGTTGATGTCCTGGGATACAGCATTGGCAGAGAAAGAGGGCCAAGATGCAGGACTATCATGGCCCATCCAGGACAATTGGCATTTATGAAATTGGAGCAAAAGCTATGTTTTTTCCCTTAGAAACTAGTTTGAATTATCTTTGATCAAATAGCTCACTAGCCATCGTATGGCAAAGTAACAAATCAGAATCCAGCATGCAACATTTTAGATGGGACATGCAACTGAAAGTTTTATTGGCTGCTCTGTGTTCTATTGATCTATCAATACGTGGATTTTATTTAAAGTGGATGTAAACCCAATGTCATCCTTTCTAAACTACTGCCATAGGGGTTATCTATGAGGATATACATGCCTCCTGCATGTATCTTTACCTGTCAAATGTCTCCCCTCTGTCTGTTATGAGACCCGAAAAAAATGGAGATTCTGTGGGTGGGTCTGTTGTCTGGAGCTCGGTGGGTGGAGTCGTGATGTCAGTAGACTCCCCGCCCACCTCTACACTCAATATGCATTTTCTCCTGTGTATTTCTTACACTGAACTTCTGCTATGATCTCTAACATCCAGTGAAAAGACAGGAAAGTAACCACATGACTTCAGCATGCCCAATTATGCTGAGGTGTGGAACATCCAATCCTGGCAGAGCAGCAGAAGAAAGGAGTGGGAGAGAATTCAAAAATAATGCATGTCTTTTAGGCTAGTGCACAAGATATGTAAATCACCTGTCACTCACAGCAAGGGTGAGGATTTGACAAAGTTTTCTATGTTTGTCAAGATTTATCTCACTGAACAATAAAAGAGGATTGCTCAGAGCTGGATTAACTCTTTGTGGCAAGACTGGACTCAAATGATAGGAAATCGTATACTCTACATTATGACATTAAAAAAAAAAATTTGGGTTTACATCCACTTTAAAGTAGCTTTTATCCCAGTCACTAAAATCTCCTATAAGCAGAATGGGTAAATGTAATACACCAATATGCCACAAATGTCAGAGGTAGGAGGGCAAATTGTATATGTGTACAACGAAAAATAAAGTCAATATGCAGGACCTCAGATGCAAATTTTCCTATTTTCTCTTTATGGATCGGAATACAGTTTACTGATGTTCATGTGGTTTTGTGCATGGACCCATAGAAAACAATACAACTGTGCTCCGATCCGTAAAAAATAAACCTGTGCTGATAAAAACGTGTTTTTTAGAGGCTGGATGCAGACAGAATTTTATCTCTGGCATGTACATGGGGCCTCTTTCCCACAGTCAACCAGGCAAGCCTTATGATACTTCACTCATATTTTTAAGCCAAAGAAGATCATAGACTTAGGTAATAAGTGAAATAATGAACACGATTCCTTATTGAGAAATAAAACAGTAATACAATCGTCAATGAAACCATAGCTGTTTAGCTTTGTTTTACGTTTTATTTCTTGTTTCCCTTTTTTCTGTATTATTTTAATAAAAATTTGAAAATGCAATATACTTTTATACTGTACAATCAATATTTATAGATGTACATTTCGCAGTACTTTATTATATTGTATTGACAATACGACTGGACGCTTTTCTGAATATTTGTGATATTTGTGAAATACTACAATATAAATGATTTAAAAAATCACATACAAACCTTAAAGTGTTACTAAACCCACAACAGTAAAATCTGTCTGTATGTGCAGCATAGCATGCTTGTTATACTCACTGTGGAACTTAAGGGGTTAATCCTCTGCATTGTGTAAAAAGGCTGTTTGATCCTGTATGTATAGATCCTTCCCTCTCTGCACTGTCTATCATGGGGAGGCCAGCTAACACAGGCAAAGTAGCCGACCTGCGCATGCTCAGTTGTGTGTTTTATGCTGGAGAGAACATTTTCTTGTTCTCAGAGATAGCCAGGTCACATGATATTGACATCACACATGTGGGCGTGTATACAGGCTGCAGTGGAAATCTCCTCCTTCCTGAACTCTCAGCAAAGGAGAAACTGTGCAGTTTATCATGTAACCGTGGTATACAGATCATCCAAAAAGTGTCAGCAGAGCTTGTCCACCTGCTCCCGCAGCCTCCGATTCTCACACTGCAGGTCGGTGATGGGAGTGGAGCCCCACCAGGCGCAGCACATCCTCCAGCTGCCTTTCCACCCTGTGCCTGAACTCCTTCATCTCGGCTTGCAGCCCATGCACGGTCCCCCATAGCGGACATTCCCTCTCCTCCTCTGGTACACTCCTGCAGACCGGCCGCACTGGCATCTCCACCCCAAGCTCCATGCTGGTGGGCGATTACAGGCAGTGATTGAGGCTTAGGGCTGCAGCGAGTGGCGATCCCCATCATCCAGTGAATGACCTTGCCAAGATCTTAGCTCACTTCCACTGTGTGCAGGTGCACCGGTGTGTGTGTGGATGAGGGACGATGGCTCTAGAGGTGACATCCACCAGGGATGAGGAGGTGACAGGAGAGAAATATGGTACTGGTCATGGCTGCGCCCTAGGTGGCCCTGCGCCCTAGGCAGCTGCCTAGTGGCATCATCGGCCCTGCAGCTGATGCTAGAGTGAGTGGAGGAGAAGACTGGGGGAGATCAGCAGCACACTGGGGAAAAGGTGAAACAATATTTTATTAAAGATAAAGCAAAAGACAACAAAAAAAAATGGCATGGCCTCT